>CM026275.1:191267-303301 GCA_014851415.1 Cnaphalocrocis medinalis
GATGACCAAATCCGATATCCGAGGCCGGGTTATGGCCGCACGCCAAAATTTCAACTTCGCTGATACGATGTTTTATATCGTTTTTCCGTAACGCCTGTTCAAAATACATACGAAAAGCATCGCAGTTTGCTGTATTACGATAACGACCAAATCCGATATCCGAGGCCGGGTTATGGCCGCACGCCAAAATTTCAACTTCGCTGATACGATGTTTTATATCGTTTTTCCGTAACGCCTGTTCAAAATACATACGAAAAGCATCGCAGTTTGCTGTATTACGATAACGACCAAATCCGATATCCGAGGCCGGGTTATGGCCGCACGCCAAATTTCAACTTCGCTGATACGATGTTTTATATCGTTTTTCCGTAACGCCTGTTCAAAATACATACGAAAAGCATCGCAGTTTGCTGTATTACGATAACGACCAAATCCGATATCCGAGGCCGGGTTATGGCCGCACGCCAAAATTTCAACTTCGCTGATACGATGTTTTATATCGTTTTTCACGTAACGCCTGTTCAAAATACATACACGAAAAGCATGCCCCACACAGTTTGCTGTATTACGATAAACGACCAAATACGAATCCGAGTGCCGGGTTCTGGCCGCCAACCCGCCAAAATTTCAACTTCGCCTGATACGATGTTTATATCGTTTTTCCGTAACGCCTGTTCAAAATACATACGAAAAGCATCGCAGTTTGCTGTATACGATAACGACCAAATCCGATATCCGAGGCGGGTTATGGCCGCACGCCAAAATTCAACTCGACGATGTTTTACCGCTTCCGTAACGCCGTCAAAACATATCGAAAGTATCGCGTTTGTATACGATAAGACCGATATCGGCTTTATTCCGTTACACTTCCTGTACATAAAATCTACAAAAGAAATACATACGAAAAGATGAGTTTGCTGTATTTCGATTTTGAACAAAGTGTCAGTCAGAGTTATAAGCCGGTCTTGTCTCGAGTGGTCGGAAAATAGATTACATTTGTTGAACCAATGTATCCACAGACACAATCTATGTGTCCTCTGACCGTGAGAGCCAGGTTTCGGCATGAATGGGCCAGCTCGACCCTAGTGATACTACCACGGCCTCACAAGCCTGGCGTGAAACGGCGATTGGGCTATTACTTGTGACTTCAATGATCTTGAGAGGGGGCAGTTGCTTACCATCAGGTAACCGTCTGCTCATCTGCCACGTCATTTCACATAAAAATACAGAATTATTACGCTTTGTTAGTGAATTATGAGAAAGGATCTACCGTCGGGTAGGATGGTAGGTAGAAATCAATGCGAACAAATTCATATTACAGGAAAATAAAAACTACACAACATCTCATACATTGACCTGACCCCATATTAAGTAGGTAGCTTAAGCACTTGTGTTGCAGGCAACAGAGGAGACACAAATATAAAACTTAAATATATAACATAACACCCAGACACTGAACAAACACGAGTGATTGTCACACGAATAAACACCGTGGACAAACGTTCACGGTGGGGATCGAACCCACCTTTTTCGTATGAAGCAGGGTCACTACCAAATATCCGGCCAGTCAAGATAAGATAAAACAGGATGTATCGGTAGACATTTACATCTCTTGCTCCACATATTTAAACAACCACACTGCAACTCACAATTCAGAATGAGCAAGTCACCAGGTAGCACCCCGGGGCTCCATACTGACAGTTTTGTACGTAATTGGGAATCGCACGCTAACATGAGAGAGAGAGAGACGTTTTATTCATTATAAATGAATGAGATACTGTCTATCAGGAGTCTTTGCGTGCAGTATAATAGCATGAATACTTAATGTAGACCATTCAACACTTACGACACCAAGGATCAGGTCGCATCTCGTATAAACATTGGAATACGCAATTGGTTCGAGCAAACATGTAAGCTACGATAATCCTTTTCCTCCAGTAAAAGATACAAGTCTTCGAGTCTCCTTTGTTTCTTTCCGTTTCGTTTTACTTAATTAAAAACATTTAGCTGGCGCGGGTCGCAGGCTGGGAGCTCTGTAGGCCATAACTGTACGCTTTAGAGCACTACAGAAACTTTCCTACACTTACTATACTACTTTAACAATCAACACCAGCGGTTTTAAACCTTATTCCTTCGACATAAGGATACAACACCAATTTCGTATCTCATGAGGTGGACTGTAGATACGTGAAACGATTTAGAACGGGTAGGAACGCAAGCAATAAAAGATTTTGTACAAACTGCGGAAACATTCGAAGAGGAAATCTAACGTTTTATTGTCTTGTTTTATCAATTCTTTATTAAGTTGCCGGTTATTCGATATGTAAACAAATTGATATTGAAATATGAGATGAAAATAAGGTTTTATTTATTTGTATCTTTCAAAACAATAAAGTCGTAGATGATAATTATTGTAGCTCTGGAATTCCAATTTTATTACCGTAGCTTGTCCCAGTCCTCTTAAAGAGCAGAAATGACAAATATTTCGTGAAGGTACATTGATTACTAGCACTAAACAGAACGGTTAATAATAAAAGCCATCTATTGCCAGTTTCATAGGCTTTTTGTTCTCAAAACCCCCTAACTCAAACCAAAACCTCTGGGGTGTCCTCCATGTCAACGAAACCCGGTTGGATAACCAACAACAGGTACCTGGACTATACCGCTAGTCGCTTGTCGCCCTCGCCGAGTCACGTACAAGTCAACCTACCAGTTATAGGTATAGCAAATGTTCGCCCTTAATTTCGATTAATTCAATTTACATTTAGGGCTCTAATTTGGCAATTTTGACCGAAATAAATTATTCAAAGTCACTTAGTGCGAAATTAGCATTTTATTGGCCGCAGTAAAATTGAGGAATTCGCACTTGGACCGAGTTTTTACGAGTTTCACACAAAACCGAGAATAAAGCGTTTTCCAATTAAAGCAAAATGATCATCCACGGATATACATTACGAGTGTTTTAGTGTTATAGGCGAGAAGTACTGACTTCCCGCCTATAACACTCTCTCTGTCTTTGTGCTTCCTTTTTTATGATATACCTATACCAAATAACAATATTGTAAGCAGAGACATAGAATACTTATCTCTTTCCATAATATTAATAAAGAGTGAAATTCTACGGAAAACAGCAAGCCGGCTCTAAACTACACCGTTTTCAACTTACGCCAAGACAATAAAAAAAAACAAGTTATTCAAGACCCGATTTTTTATTTATGATGGAGATTAACCCCATCACCTTTAAGCATATGAGGCACTGTCATGGCCAAATACGTCATTGAGCCAGTCTCAATTGCAAAACATTAGTTAATCTTGTCACAAAGAAAAGTTCAATTGAGTAACCTTTGAACTTACGAGTACATGAAACAAAGTCATTCATTGCATTTCATTCCATTGAAAGCATGTCAGCGCGGAGCGGCGCGTGGCAGATGTTAAAGCAACACCTGCTATTGAAGGCAGGTCAAAGTAACTGCCGCCAATGAAAGCTGGACGGCGGCATTCTGCATGGCCAGTATTAACGAGAAAAATAAACAAACCAGTGAATGTCCTGAGTATAGAGGAACGAGAGGTTGCAGCTAAAATACTATAAACAGTTTTCATACGGAATGTTTAAGTCAAGTAAAAGTCAATTTGTGTGTCTGCTATCAAGTAGAATTAATCTGCCAACTTCAAATGATAATAAGTATAGGTTTTATACGTTTCTTATGAAATTTAGTGGCTTTATTCTTCTGTATTTTTATTTTGTTCAAAAGTATTATTTTATTTAATAAGTAATATACCTAAGTAGCACTAATATGACGGTTTAAACACTTGTTAACTTAGATATTGTAACGCTTCTAAAATTTGTTTCATCTCTGACAGAAATCTACATTTGCTCGACAAGGTGTTTAAAGCGAGTACTTAATAACCATCTGAAGGACACTTAAGGTTATTAAGTAAGACATTAAGGAACATGAAATCTTCTTAATTGATGGTTCATTCATGTTTTGTCGTAAGTAAAGTTAAGCCTTATATACTGGTAAATAAATTTTCATTTTCATACTGGAAAAGAAAAAGGGAATAAAATAATATAGAGTTGCTTTCTGGCGATGTAAAGGAATAAAATAAGACTTGATGAAGCATCTTGAATCCATGGCCATGGGACCAAGTAATGATCTGTATATTTTTTTTTCTATAGACGTCTCCTTGACTCATTTGCTTTACACATGATATAAAAGCTCCACTTTTCAACCCGATGACTTAGCAGTCGCCACATAGTGGGCGAGGACTAAGGTCAAAGCGACAGAAACAGCAGGCATTGAGGCCGTCCTGTGTCCGCGCAGTTGCGTCCATTAGCAGACAAAATAAAACCGCTTCTAAAGCGACACGTATACGGGGACTTTTCAGCTACGGTGAATAGAGCACTTGGCGGGCGCGGGGGGCGAGCCAGGGTTGGCGATGGGCAGTGTACAAATGTTGTACATTTAGATATTTTTTATGGAATAAGGAGCAAACGAGCAGACCTGGTGGTTAACGATTGAAGCCGCCCTAAAAACAACAAAAGTAGTAAGTAGCTGTAGCATTATTGTACTATGAAATCTGTTTACATAAAATATTAAATTACACAAGACGTTCATCACACCAATGTTTGTCCAGGGTGAGGATCGAACCCATGTCCTTTGGCGTATGAGGCAGGGTCACTACCAAATGCGACATCCGGCCAATCCACCATCAGTCATTTGGTAACCAAGCCTTTTGAAATACGAGATACATGTAAGTATTTTGGATGCAGTGCTAGTAAGCAACATCAGCCACACAATAAACTATTATCTGTACTAGTTACAAAGAGAAATATTCTGTATACATTGACAAATCTTTATACATGATGTACATGTATAATCGAGAAGGCGGAATACACAATCCGCATAAGTCGCGCGAGCGCGCAATCAAAGCTAGTATCTTATGAAATTGTTACTACCTACGTCTTATGAGATTCTTCGTACAAATTAAATGTATCATAACGTCGTGACACACTACATAATGAATATATTTACCTTTTTGTATTCAAATCATTTCTAAGCGATTTATTACGAGTCATTTATTATTAGATTTATTTTGACGTGAAACATTAAATAAATTAATAAATTGACACAACATCTCGTACATTGACCTGACTGACTCCGTACAAGTAGCTTAAGCACTTGTGTTACAGATATTTTTTTTTCAAATTTCGCACGAAACAATCATACCAAAATTCTCCATGCTTGTCAACCCTGCGCTCCACAAGCATAAGTGAATAAAGTGTAAATAAAATTACAGGTGGTGTGTAGCGGGCTCCGGAATGTTACAGCCATTCAAGATGCTCTAGTGCCCCCCCCCCCCCCCACAACCTCCTCCCCGTTTCATTAGGGCCTGGACGCAGTGTTGCCACCTCGATATCATGAATTTATGTTGCTATGTCTATAGGCCGAACAAAGAGTCGTAGCCTCTTGGTTTCTAAAGGATGTTGATCGGAGGAATAAATCGACCTTTACCTATAAATAATGCAAATCAAGTACCTACTGGCTAGACTCCCAATATTAGGATAAATAACTTCAAATAAAGTATTAGGACAGAAGTTTTCGCTCCATGCTGGTTCGCCAACCTTGATGAATGATGAAGATAGATAACAACCGCTCACTTCACAGCTTCTCACGTGATTTACCTAATAGTAGAACTATGGAATCAGCTGCCATTTGTAAGTAGCCTAGGGTTTCCGAATATTTAGATTTGACTGGTGACCTTCAAGAGAAAAAGTGTGTTCCTTAAAAATCATCATCTAGGAGATTTGCGATCTAGCACTGTGCGTTTCTCGCGGAATTTTCTTCCGCAAACCTCAGTTTTGTGGAACAGTTTAGCTGCGGCAGTATTTCCTGACGGCTATGACTTAGGGACCTTCAAGAGAAGAGCGTACTCTTTCTTAAAAAACCGGCAACGCATCAGCGACCTCTCTGATCTCGCAGATGTTCATGGGCAGCGGCGATTACTTACCAGCAGGTGACCCGCTTGCTCGTTTGCCACCTCTAGTATAAAAAAATGGAGCAGGAAAAAAACTCAGGTAGGCAACACAGGCTAGGAGCGCTCGCGCGGAACCAGGCGGCCAGGTACAACTGGTTTGAGTTATCGCCCTTTTCAGTAATTGGGGTGCTTCCAATGGAAAGTAGGTACCCCATTTTACAAGATTATGTCTTGTTTGCTTATTTGAAAGATGATTTATCGCGGAAAAGATTTCGAAGAAAATAAAAAGATTCAATTTCGTTAATGTAGGTAAGTAAAGGCTAAATTAATTTCTTAGACTTAGAATATCTTTTTTTATGTGATAATAGATCAGCACACGGTTTGTCGCCGCTCCTGGTCACATGCGACACGAGTGCAATAAAATGTGAGCTGCCAGCCTTTTACTCTCCTTTAAATTGCATGATTATCAATAGGTACATACTGACATGGTGACTGAATTGGCCTAAATTACCGCCTTTGTGGCAGTTAGTAGGCTTATTTTATATGAAACCAAACTATGAACTTCTATCGTCTTGTTATGCAATTAAATTGTATTTGAAATTGTTTTAAATGAGCTTGCTTGGGTTAGTGATAAGATGACGAATGACATGGAAGAAGAAAACATACTGCGCCGATCCCAGATAACCTGGGAATAGGGCAGGCAGATGATGAAGAAAATGTGCTTGTTTAAAAAATGTGGCACAAAGAGTACAAAATCTTACTACTAGTTTTATTTTATAATTCAATTTTTTTTCGGAATATGAAAGCCAACTGATGAATTAATTATTATTGTTGAAATAATAAATAGGACGGTAGATACAAGAACACAATGAGTTACTTACCATGTCGCTGACAGCAGCTGCATTTTCCGCTAACACACCACATTACATTTCACTAATATTACACACACACATTCACAATCACTTGTTTTAACACTTCACACATTACTTATTATAACAACACTGAATATGTGTTTATTTTAACTAACTTAATAATTCGCCATCATGGCCGCGAGCCGCGACGCGTTCTAAATTTGAATTTCCACAACGAATGCGCATGGCCGGACAACAGGCGTTCGCGCACGTACTGAATGACGAATGTTTTCCGTTCCTCTATGAGTGAAAGAGATAAAATATATGAAGCAAAGGAAAATTTCTGCAAGGACTTTCTTGTTTATGTTGTCATCATATTTTTGTTCCGTCTTATATTAAAGGCAATTATAATCTGTTTTTTTTTATTATAAGATTTATTTTAAGAAAACCGTATTCAAGCTCAGCTAAGTTTTAGATATCACCATTTTATTGAAGAAATGGTATGATGTCTCCTATTTAAAAAATAAGCTATGTAACAATGACTCAATATCCAACGTTTACGATCTCAATTCTTAGCTGCGGGTTTAGGTACAACGTGTATTGATTGGGCGCATTTTATCATTTCCATCGACGGCCAGACGTTTCCCCTCTGGGATAGAATAAATGTATAAACAAGGAATTCCGCTCAACTCCATTTCGTCGTAATTTGCGGAGCTTAACCGAAGTCGTCTCCGAGCGGACCGGAGTAGTTGCTACTAAGTATCGGCAATTAATCGCGATCAAGGCGGAATTAGACTGATCCTGAGCTCCGCAGACCAATGCAGTGGAATTATTAAAATATTGAAATGAATAATATAATTTCAAGATAAAGCTCAGTAATATTTTATTGCTTAATTCAAGACGGGACTATTTTAGAGTGCACTAATGGTAAGAACGGAACACTTATGTATTGATCTTGACTATTTGTCTGTCTTTCCGTATTCACATTACTTTACTCGTATTCCAAAACTATAAAACAACACTTTTTAGAGGATCGACGGCTGGCCACCTTTTGTATTGTTTATGGTTTTCTTGGTCTTGCAAACGTGTCATAAAACTATTATTTTGATTTGCCCATACTCGTATCGGCCGTCTTATATTGGCGTCTAGTATACAGTCCAGGCTCAACAATAGGTAGTGTTGAAACTTGTTCATGATGTTGTGTACAAACAATAGATAAATAATAAATTCGCGATTATTTTCGAAAGTTACCACTTTTAATTCACAATGAAGTATGTATGTATTACTAATAGGTATTTAAGTCATCAGTTTCAGGGTCCATGTTACCTACTTATAAGTTTGCCTAGTCAGTACTAATTGTAACATTCTACTGTTATATTAGCTTTAAGACTGCAAATGTAACATGTGCATTTTAATAAATAAATGAATAAAATGTAAATTTGAAAAATCAAGTTACAAAATACTTTTCTCCAGAACCTACAGTACGAAACAAATCTTCCGTAAAATGTCTTAAATAAGTGGTTACCGCCACTAGGCTGACTGAATTCGATATCTTTGCGTATAATGGCTTATTATTTTTTTTAAACTAGCCCGTAAAATAAGGAGCTCAGTAATTTTGACGTTGAGAAAAAATATTTTAGTGTGTTTATCGTGTAAAGTTTAGATTGGGATAACAGAGAAATCATCGGCATTCAGGTATTTACACACGTTTTTGCTTAGTTACTACCCAAATATAGGTAGGTACGAGGTTTAATGTTAATACCATTGTATTACGTACAAAAGACCCTTTTGCTATATCAAAATGTCACTCCAATCATACATGTAGGTGGGTTAATTGAGCTAAAAATATGTTTTATTCATACGTGTGTAACACTTCCTTTTGTTTGCTTTTTGTGTGATACTTTTTTTAGGGTTATAAAAATGTTTTGTAATGTTAATGAATATGGTTTTTGTCGAAAGATTTTTCTTTGTTTTCTACCCTTTGAAGTTTAGATGGTAAATGTGATACCCCAATTATAGATTTAGGTTAGTTTTTGACTTAGACTAGGTACTATAATTTTTAAAGTAAGTAATTTAAGTATCTTTGCGCTTATTAATTGTAACTATAATGAAGTGACGCATCGATAGATTGGTATTGAGTATTGACATTACAAATTGTGAGTTTATAAGCGTTTTTGGTCAAGACCAAAAATCTCGGGAAAGTGTCAAATTGGACTCTTACTAATATTTTTTTGATTGAGATTCCTTTCTATGAATAATAAATTGAAAAGGAGTCGTCATTCATTACAAATATGTACTATGAAGCCCAGTCCCAGCTCCAAAGATTGCAACGCGATTACTATGCCACAGCAGTTGTTTTAGTCAACATTTACCTAAACGCAGACATCACTTTAGCGCTAAATCACAACACGTCTCAACACAACAGCGGCTAACTGCCGCTGCGTGCGCGCCTCATCCCGCTGCAGTTTCATTTTCTTTTCATCAAGGTATCTTCGCGCCCCAGGGACGACGTCTCAGCACCGCCCCCCTCATTTACCCCACCCACCAACAGTCCCCCCTTCTTTCATTTTGATAACGTTTTAGTTTTTTTAAGCCGGTTAGTGCTCTCGAGTGAAAAGCGAAAAACTTTTATGACTTTGGTCTAGCGCAGCCCGCTGTAGTATTTGAGTGGAGTAACGCGTATTCTATTGAAATACAGGCTTTATGTTGAAGGTTCTCGAAATAATTAAAAGTAACGCTATAGGAATTTATTTAAGTAAACATGAATCTAGTTTTACGCTGCGTGATGAATGGGAATAGCTGCGTTGAATTATTTTACTGAGAGTTGGAAGTGAATGGATAGAAGCAGCTATACTGGTAGAAGAATAAAGCCGAAGTAATAAATGGATAGACTAAATTGACTTTCCTCCATGGGAAAATGTTTTGTACATGGTGTGTAGACAAACATTTTCATTCTGAATTTCGTTCATTCTGAACAACATAATATATTATGTTTTACAACTTTTGGAAATTCTCATTATAAATCGGCT
Source organism: Cnaphalocrocis medinalis (assembly GCA_014851415.1). Classification (NCBI taxonomy): domain Eukaryota; kingdom Metazoa; phylum Arthropoda; class Insecta; order Lepidoptera; family Crambidae; genus Cnaphalocrocis; species Cnaphalocrocis medinalis. The sequence continues at coordinate 201,124 of CM026275.1, forward strand.
TTTCATATAAAGTCCTGTAACTTGGTCGTTTTATATGGGGCAAAATTTTCGACGAATTTATACAAGTCGTAAAACAAATGTGATCTAGAATGATTGACAGACAAGTTTAAGGGTTAAGAATGTCTACTGATACACTCTGTATACAATGTCGTCTTATAAAGTTCATCAAGAATATTTTCTGATATTAGCTGGTTGGGCCAACAATTTAAGATCTATTCTTAAAAAATCGTCTGTAGCCAGTCATAAGAGTAAGTTTAAGTAGTTGCTAACTTTGCAAGTTAATCAGAGACAAAAAATGTGTGTATCTAATAAATAAAATGTTTCCATTAAGCATTTATAGGTTTTCACTTTGATAGTAATAAGCCAGTAATACAAAGTGTATACGTAATAGACAACAACCCATCCCGGCGGGCAGAATTTCCAAGACGTATCGCGTTTCCAACGTTCCGCGGGCCGCTAGCTCGCTCGCTCCCGGCCGCTCGCTCCGCTCGCTCCGCTCACTCGGCGGCCGGCCGCGGGTCGCGATGCACGCGCGCTAGACTCCGCTCGGCTTCGCGCCAAGTTTCGTCGCGCGAACTTTTCCAGCGCGATCGGTGCTATGCCGCGATGGCGCGCTAAACTGTAACCCGCGGTAGTGACGCTGTGAGTAACTAAGGTTGTGTTGATGTTGTTAGTACCTAATGGGATTGAGACGATTTCAAGTTGGTAAGTGTATTGTTTAAGTTATAGTTTGGTTCCTAAATAATCGTAACATACAATAATATTCTAAACTTTATGTTTACGCTATTTAAACAATAGATAACTAAAACTACCAAACTAACCTTTTGTTTACAAAATCTGTCAAAGAACAATTTTATACAAGAGACTCATTGTAGCAACAATAAGCTCTGAAGAGCATACCATTTGACAACTTATAAAAGTTTCAAAGTTTATTTAAACCACAGGGTTTCAACATTATTTATTAAATTTTGCATTGCAATTAAATAATTATTTATAAATACATCGAAATAATATAATTATAGACTTTAAAGTAATAAACCGGATAGTTGTTATTAAATGTACTACGATATGCAGAAATGTAACTTGCAAACCAATTCAGTTGTGTTAGGCAACCGAACGTTTTAATAAACATCTGACAACCTAGAAGAGAAACCGCTTGCTCGTTTGCCGCCTCAAGTATATAAAAAAACAAAAAATATTTTTATGTTTGCTTAAACAAAGGTAGTCTATCGAGCAATACGTTTTTTAAGACAAAAATTCTTCTCAAATCCTCTTTTAAGGCCAATTTAGAAAAACGATTTCCCGTAGTGATCAGACCAGGTATAAAGTTTTGACGGGGCGTGCTTAGCGCGAAATGGCGCGTAACCCTAAACATGGCTTTGTTTGCCGTAACGCGTATCTTCGCGCTAAAATTTCTCGATACAGTATTATCGCATTTCCCAGCTCGTTGCTGTTAATGGCGGACATCAAACGTTGACAAGCTTTATGTCTTGTGAAACCCGATCATTTTTACCGATAGATATAAATTATTGCCGCATTTGAAGAGTCGTTTGACTTCATGTATTTATTAAGGATTTATAGAATACCTACTTCTTTTTCTAGGCGGGTTTTTCTTCCAAAAAAATTAGTTTTTGCGCTCCACAAGAATATGACATTGTGAAACGCAAATAGAATCAGTTTACCACAACATAGACTCCATACCTTTTGAACAAACAATTATGGAAACTATTCCTGTTACTAATAGTTATATTCTGGTTTAATACTAGGTATTATATATTACGTAGGTACCTACTTATATATACGATTTCATAATATTACACTGAGTTACCTAGTATCACATTGTATTTAAACATTCCCTAGACAGTTTTTATGAATTTCGTCAAAAAATACCTACCTACTCTCTCTCTATAACCTCTTTTTACATCTTAATAAATAAAATGGCATATTTTTTCTTTAAAAGTACGTACATAATTACGTCGTTTCTAAACCGAAACGTTTCGTTGTAAACCATGGAATTGCATCGTATCGCACGCTCGCTCCGTTGTCGAAACGACGTCGTCAAGATTTGACGGCACTTTAGCTTGTGGTAGAAACACTTATAAAAAAACTGTATTCATTAGATATGAAGTTGTTATCGAAATTTGATACTCAAGAGGGGCGGCTGGCGATAGCTAGAGGGATCTCACAACACACTCAAAGCCGAGTCAGTTTAGAAAAGTTAGCTTCCTGAATTGGCGCGACTGGGAATCGGACCCAAGACCATCCGCACCACTGTGTTCATTGCACCATTGAGGTCAAATAATTTGACAAAAACTTATTGTTACGGTTCCCTGGTTACTTATATTATATCGGCGCTATCGTTTCTCTGCCTTAAGCCGGGCTCACCTCGGCCGCCTTCAATCAATCACCCTTGCAGCTCCATCAATAAACAGAGCCTAATAGCCTGTATTACGGACGGTGGAGCTACCTCCACACTAGCAACCACAATGCTATATGTTATCACACTGTTAATAGACAGTGGCTTTACATAATGTATGTGTCGTATATATGGTAGATGGGCAGCTAATAGAGTATATCTATCTGGGCTAGTCTCTATCCACAATAGACAAGAAAAAGAAGTCAAGCGTCAGATCCAAAATACCTGAAAGAGCTTCTGGTCCGTGAAAGGGTACTTGAAGGGGCGCCACTTATCGACGTCTGTATTGCTCATTATTACTTATGATGCACAAACTCGATTACAAAAAATCAGAAATCCAAACTCACGGTTTGCCTAAGAGCCATGGAACGTTCATAAATAAGGTGCGTAACTCTGATATATGATCAAATAGTATAAATTGCGGTTACCTATCTTAAATTCGAATTTTTTTAGTACGAATTTCATTATAGCGAAAACGTTTCGCCACATTTTTGTTTTCCACATTTTCATTTGACCGAAAAAACGATTGCCATATAGCTGATATTCCGATAATCAAATGACATATTTTTTTAATCTATACGTTTTAAAATATCACTCAACCTTTGATAGATAAACATATTTTAGACGAATTAGTTTCCAGAAAATCGTTTTCTATGTTATTAAAAGACAAATAAGTTTATATAACAATTACATATCATAAGTATTTTTATTATAATTTTCAATAATTATTCTGACAAGTTATGTGGCTCAGGTGAATCATGCATGCAGCATTCAAGCATGCATGTAGAATTCAAGCAGGCATGCAGCATGCATGCAGGCATGCAACCAGGCATGCATGCAGGCATGCAACCAGGCATGCATGCAGGCATGCAATTGGGCATGCAGGCATGCATGCAGCATGCATTTTTTCTGTCACGGCTCCGGCGCTGCAAGGCTTCGGCGGTCCCACGCGAGCTTATCGTCGCAGATGATTCTCGCTCGTCACCGCAGCCTCGGCTTATTGGCCGGCTTCGCCGGCCAGCCTCAGCCGCGGTGGCGAGCAAGAACCACCTGCTCCTCAGCTCGCGGGCCGCCTCGCCCTTCCGCGCCTACGCGGGTTTGAATTACACTCTAGGGGTAGGGCAGACAAGACTACGTGGAGTCGGTTTTGCAGCGATTCGCTTCTGTCAATACATTTTGTAGCGCAAAATTAAACACTAAATAAACCAATAGGAGAAAGGTTACTTCGATCTTTAATATGTCTAGAATAAAAAAATATTGTAAGTAATACATCTGTAAAATGAAAAAAGACCTTTTGAAAATCGGCTATTAGTTTTTCTGGAAAATGAAACATATGTAAAATAAATTTATTGCATACAATGTTTTGTCAAAAAATATATCTTCGATTCAAAACTTCGATATACCGTTTTCGAAGTTATGAAATTCGAATAATGAAGTTTCGAAAGTAAGATAGGTTACCATAAATTGCAGATGTCATTCGATTAGCTGCAAAACTATTACGGGTTGATGTGATGTGTACAGAATGGGTCTCGAAAGATGGACAAAAACCGTCACCCTTTGGCAAAAGACGTCGGGCGGGCCTAGAACTATTTTTATAGTGTGACGGTTTCTATAAGGATGTCCAAGATTGGCAAGTAAGCAAGTAGTTAAAATTACAAAGTGATACGGAACAATAGCGGAATTTGGGGAGGAGGTTTACCCAGCTAAATACAAAAATTATATGTCGCAGGCATACATTTCTTTGTAGTTAGCCTACAGCCTTCCACCGATCACATACACGGCGACATCAGTAATTAAGCGCTATGTAGCTATCATAAAACTAATTGTATGGCAATTATTTTCATGTTTCTCCGACCCAAGAGATGGGTTGACTACCTTATGCATACCCAGGCAAAAGTCAGGAATGTATTTATGTAAATCTGTCTCAAATTTTATCCTCGATGAATTTGCGCTTTGAATAAGCTAAAATGAATGCTTTGAACTTCTACGACACAAGTTAAAATTGCGTAACTAGCTTCTCTAGTCTTGAACAACCATACAGGAGTAACTGACAGCGGATCAGGAATTGGAGTCAATGAGGCTTAAGCTCCGTTTCGAGATATCTGCCTTATTTTTGACTATAAATATCCTAGATAAAAAGTAAACGCATTTAAAGTGTCACTGCTATCGAAAACTCTATTATTGGCATTTTCGGAATTTTAATCGTTTTGGATTTAAAAAAAATACTACATCGACTTCGTTCTATAGCTGTTAAACTACTAATAATAGGGTCAATATACTCGTATAAGTTGTTGTGAGAGTTTATATTTTATAAAATAATAAAGAAATATTATACTGTACTGTTTCATCGCACTCGCCAGACGTCGGTTTTTGCGCCGATTTATTTCCATGTTCTCGTCGTTTGAGTGCGATAACAAAAACTAGCTCTCAGAGACCGCTCACTCCGAACTTGGGACCATTAATATTAGTTTCTTTACACCAGATTTCTGAGTACGCTGTATTACTCTTAGTTTCAACTTTGTTTGTACATCATTCTCGGGCTCTCGTAAAGTAGTTCTTGTATTTTCATCACTATACATATTTGTATATTGAATATACTACTTAATACTGCTCTATCGTCTCAGAATTACTTAAGACGATTTACGTATCTCTCATTCACTCCGAAACGCGCTGAGATAACTATACGCGCGTATAACGCCAGATGCTTTAACTCGCAATGTAGGCAGCTGGTGTTAAGTTATGATTATTTGTTATACTAGTCGCTTTCGGTAGTGAACTCTGAACAATCTCATTTGCCGTTGCGTAATTCTTCAATGGGGACTATCTTCCTTCGTCCTTCCAGCAGCGGTATCTTGGATGGCCATCTCACCGTCTACCACTTGGCCGTCGCAGTTACCTGTAAGCTCTTTTTGCCGCAGGATTTTTTCCCATCAACTTCAACATGGTCAACAACATAGCCCGTCTAGCGGATATTTCATGCGCGATATACCCCATCAGTATGATACACGCGTCTAACGCTATATGTAATAGGTAGAAAGCTATATTTACAATCAGTGACTTGCTTTAGCTTGCCTCTATGTACAAAGTAATCTGACAAAGATATCAATCTGGAAGCAAAATAGCAATTCCGCTTAAAAACTCTTCATAATGATTCATCACTGAATTGTTTTCCCAAGACTTTTCCAATTCCAGTTTTTTGATGTTTTCCTCTCTTTGGCCTTAAAATTGTGAATTTTCCCGTTGCGATGAATACAATGGCATTTTTTAAAATACTTGGTATTGTTCTTTTGTTACAACAATACTGCGAGACTCGAGCACTCCATTAAGTAAAGGTCCGAGAGATTTCGGCACATCTTTTATTTCCCCGCGAATGAAACCAATTTGAATATTAAACAGGGCCGGTTTTTGAAATTAATATTAACACAGCTCTTATCGAAGTGTTGCGGGGTTAATTAAATTTTCAATTGGAGGCCATTTTGTTAAAAAGTTTTTTTTGTGTGAACTGCTTTTGAAAGTTAACTACTACATTATCTTTTATGTGTTTTCCTACAACAGTGCCAACTACAATGTCATCACTGAACACCTGGTGATGATAAGATTGCTGTCACAGTAGTAGACATTAGAAACACCAGAGTGGGATCACAAGTGCGGTGCTAACTTTCACGCTCCCCTTACTCCTGTTTAGATTTACAAAACACTTACTTACTCGGCAAAGGACAGTGCAGACACTGAATCGTGGCTATTTACTAGTAAACGTTTTTACTCCTGTCTTACTTTTCACTCCTAAAATGTGCAGTTGTAAAATCACTTGTTGTCATTTTTGAAGCTGAGTCGAGTCAGTTTAACGAGTACGTAGTTCGATAACATAGGATTAGTAAACTAATAAATCTACTGTTGCAATTTGGTAGCCAAATATCTTGATTAGACAGTTCATACTCTCGCTATGAATACGAATAGATCTGGTTTAATAGACTTTCGAAACGAGCAACTTAATTATAGGCAGCCGTAACGTTTTGGCCGCGCTCCAACCGACTTGATCTTCTAGCGGACTCTTCAAACTTTCGCCTGATGTTTGAATGAAAAAACCTTCATTAATAATTCTTTTTACTGCACATAAAACGGTTACCCTCGAGAGAGGAAGTTTTATAATTACACCTTTATATTTTAAAGTTTGTCTAGATTTTAGTTCAAAACTTCACAATCTAGTACTTGTTTCATTGAAAAGTGATGATTAAGCCTACTCGGCCATCAAAGTAGCGATGACTTGATTTCTATGATGGAGGCATTAGCCCTGTAGTGGCACAGTATCTACCTATATACTGTCCCACTGCAGGGCAACGGCAAAAAATTAAGTATCAGCCTACGCCGATACTTTACTTTTTTTTACCTAAATACAACCACACCCTAAAATAACATTACAAGTTTTCATCACAGAAAAAAAGATTTTTCAGAGTAGGAATCGTACCTTATCAAACGACCTGTGACAGGACTCCATCCATAGGTGACGTTTTTCACAGATTAAATAAAATTAAAAATCGTAAAAACGTTTTCGTTCAATAGGTTAATCACTTTGAGACTATTTCATAACTGACTTTGATTTGTGAGCATTAGGTGACTTTGATGTGATTACCGTACAGTTGTGAAACGGATTCTATCTAGTTAAAGTTATGTGTAAAGATTCAATCCTCAAGTGGCTAATACTGGAAGTTTATTTTGCTTCAAAGTTATTCTGGTCGTAAAGCAAACCTTGATAAACTTTTCAAATTAAATTACAATACCCCAAACGCAATATAAATAGGATCCGGCTGGATGACGCAAACGCAGTTAAATAGCTTCAATGATTACAATTTAATTGAAATAAGTTAATTACCTACTACGTCGGTGACTTAGTGTCCTGAGAATCCATTTGAGATTATAAACGCATAGCCGGCCGGAAGGAATAAGCTCTTTTCTGGATCACTGTGTATACCAATACCATCGTTTGCAGTTGGTTCCCCAGTTTCACTGTGCGCAGAAAATATTAAAAAAGGTTGTAAAAAGGGTCGCACTTCAAGTGTTCTAAAATCGAGAATCGAGGCCCCGCCCGCTGGGAGTTCGAAATTTGAACTGAAATTATAACTTTAAATTCAATGACAGAAAAGGTTTGTACTTACAGGCCCTGAAAATGGAACTGGGCCGTCTCGGGGGGGACGTCTAACTTAGACACAGAAGGAGGTTTTTGTTATCTTTAGGTGCAATTACTTTAAGGTGACTGGTGGTTTAAATGTCAGATAATACAAAAGGATCATGGGTTCGACTCCCGCAAAACCACACATGTTTATTGACAACACACACACGTCGCAGATGATTCTCGCTCGTCACCACAGCCTCGGCTTATTGGCCGGCTTCGCCGGCCAGCCTCAGCCGCGGTGGCGAGCAAAAACCACCTGCTCCTCAGCTCGCGGGCCGCCTCGCCCTTCCGCGCCTACGCGGGTTTGAATTACACTCTAGGGGTAGGGCACACAAGACTACGTGGAGTCGGTTTTGCAGCGATTCGCTTCTGTCAATACATTTTGTAGCGCAAAATTAAACACTAAATAAACCAATTTCTCGTTTGCAATAATAGGAGAAAGGTTACTTCGATCTTTAATATGTCTAGAATAAAAAAATATTGTAAGTAATACATCTGTAAAATGAAAAGAGAGCTTTTGAAAATCGGCTATTAGTTTTTCTGGAAAATGAAACATATGTAAAATAAATTTATTGCATACAATGTTTTGTCAAAAAATATATCTTCGATTCAAAACTTCGATATACCGTTTTCGAAGTTATGAAATTCGAATAATGAAGTTTCGAAAGTAAGATAGGTTACCACATCCTGTATGTCAAAACCAAAGAACGTTCTGACGCAAGAAATTCTCGTAGCTTAACGCCTACGTGTGCTACGAACAGCTCGTAGCATGTTTCGTAGCGCGACGACGTCGCAAGAGAAGCGGGGAACTCGAAATAAGTTATAATGTCTTATAGTTCCTGCAATCTAGGAATTCTAGGAACACAAATAAGTGTGTGTGTACACTATACAGTTGTATGCTGGATGGTGGTTTGTAAATAAAAAAAATAAACAGTAGGTTGGCACTACAACTATTTTGTATCGGAACGACCTACTTAACCTAAAAAAAATCGTTACGGATTAAAATTCAGACAGATTTAAGTAGCAAGACTTAAACATTTAATACAGATGAAAGTCCTCGTAATTTACAATAATTATAACATGAGAGTTTAATCAACGTTGCTGCAATTTAAAGCACTTGTAGACACATTGATATACTTAGTTCGACACAAATTAAAATTTGGTTCTAAAAGACATAAATATAATGTCAAAAAATATGATAAGAAAGTAATTTTCTTAGAACTTTACTAAAGTTCTAATCAAATCGTATTTAACAATATCAAGGGTTATGTTTTATGTCTATTAGTTTATTTATTGTCACTCATTTTCTTCGTTTATACATTTGTTATTCATTCAACATTCATAAATATTTTATCACCAGTAAAATATTGCGAAATTCTGTACTTCGTCACCCAACAAAGTCTCGATCACGTACAATGTTTGAAGAAACAAATACGTTTCGAAAGCGCCGAGCGCTTTGTGCGTTTCCAACTCAATAAAGTGAGCTGGGCCCCGGAGGGCCAAACTTCGAGCGGCCGCTGAGGGCCTCGCACAAATCTACTTACCGATATGCTACCCGAGAAAAAGTTCAATCCTTACTCACAGAGTGGAGGAACTAATCCTAACAAACACGTGGAAAGAAGTTTTCATTGGCGAATTGGGATGTCGATGTATTCAGTTGGAATTGGTCCCGAGCCCACAAGCAAATGTAATCTACATGATTATGTTGATTTTCATGTGATTGTGTATATTGTGAACAAAAATACCAATAGTACGCACGTACACGTAGTTACTTCTGTTTGAGTCCGGGCACGCATCTTTGGAGTTTTCCAAGGCACGGAACCCGGATTATCGGGTGATTTAAACAAGCAATGTCCCGGCCATATTTTGGTCACTTTGTTCTACAAAGCAGTATTCTTCCGTTGAATTTTATCCCACCACTTCCGGGGTTTAGAGCAGCGCTTTTGACCAGTGGTGTACAAAGGCATTCCATGTTTTTTAGTCCCTAGATATTTCATGTGCATATTATTTTGTACATAATATGCAAATATTTATGTTTACCGACACTATCACTTATTTTGACAAGTTAAAAGAGAATTTTAAATATCTCTATTACTTGAAACATTGTTTAAGTGTTGTTAACATTGTTGAAGTCAACATTAATGCACTGCTGCCTTCACGATTGCGTAACAGTGATACTCTCAGCTGCTTTAACTGGATGTAGCGTGGAGTTGCACTTAGTGCTAGTACCAGGTGTACTCTATCCCGGGCTCGGTGCGCTCTCGACGCCGAGCAGCGAGCGTCGAAAGCACGGCCCATTCGATCCCTCGGTACTCGCCTTTGAAATATAAATTTTGCGGTATTTGATGACGTAAATTTTGACGCCATATGACGCGTGTAACATGTTGCCAAAACTAGCGCGAGTCGCACGCTAGTGTGTCTCTATAAAGTATCATCCTGTACACTGTTCTAATAAAAGGCGATCATAGAAATCGTTATCACTACTATGCAGATCACCTAAAGCAGATTAATTATGTACTGTATGGTACTTACGATTCTTAAAACATTAGATAGTCATTGTCATAATATTTATTGCTGTCATGTAGTAGTAGATCAATAGAGCTTTTATAACAGAGTGTGTATGTACCGTGCTTGAAGGAATATTTTATACTAATAATTGCGTTTTTCATATTTGAGCACTACGAAGAGATGTTTTCTTTAAACTGTCCTCAATTTTTCAAAATCAAATTCTGTCTGACTGAATAAACATTTAAGTAATTTGATTACTAAATAAAGGATGTTGATTTTGTATTGCTGGAATATTACTCCACAAACAATTTGATATTTTCAATACACTTTACGATTTGAAAGTACCTTTCAGGCCACGTCTGACATAATAATTCTCATGAAAAAATATGAGACGTGACAATATTCAGATCGTAAATCCGACACATTTCTCCACATACAGCTGACAATCAAATTACTCCCTCGGAGAGGAAATCTACCCTTGAATAGAGTCGCGTGTATTGCGGAGCGCGGAATGTGCTCGCGCGTCGCGTTGTCGCTCGTCGCATCGTCGCGCGTCGCGTGTTGCGTGTTGCGTTGTCGCGCGCTACAATCAAAACGAAGATATTCCACCTTCTCTGACAAATAATTTCATAAGTTTAGGTAGTATGTTTTATACTATACAACGCCTTATTTCGTTGAAAATCATCGATGAAATTACTTTTGTAGATGAAAAAATATAAACAGGTGCGGGAAAGTTTGTTGCTACTGAATATTAACTAGCAAAGTTTTCAAAGTCAGATATTTGCATATTACTCTTGAAACTTCAGCCCTCAATTTGTTATACTTTTGTGTTTCTCTTTTGGTCTTCCTGTATATTTAACTCACAATTGAGCGGTTTGTATATGTCATAGGTATTTTACGTTTAATATAATAATATAAATGAAGTCTTTATTGTACAGTTAATAAAGTTTATGAAGTAAATAAAGTTGCCAGGACGGATTAATAGATTGACAAACCAAACGATAAGATTGCCGAAATTGTACACTAGTTGTTAAGTTGTGATTTTTGTGCAATAAAGTATAACTGTATCTTTTTTATACTGTTATCGTAGAGCATGGGAGGACATAAAGCCTAAAAAACTGCAATTTCGTTTCAGTCGGGCTTGTGATCACCAGTCCGCAATAGGCAAGCGTGGTGATTCTAGCCCGTAACCATCATAGCGATGACTGACATTTCTATGGTGGAGGCTTTTGCCCTGCAATGAGTCAGTACATTGGTTGATACATTTTTTTATCAAAATCTGATATGCTTTAACAATGCATTTATTTTGTCCACAGAAGGGGTGCGGCAGCTGGCCTGGGCGGGCGGTATGTGCCAGGCGCTGCTGCTGGCTGCCACGCTACTCCTGGCTGGTGAGTACTCCATTTGCGTGATGAACCTATAACCCTTGTTTATAAATCGTAGGCTTGGTCTTGGCTTCATTCTTGACCCTAGGGTTGCGGAATAGCCTACGACGGAACAAGGTTCCCCAGAAGTAGCTCATCCGAAAACCGATGCTGGAAGGATGTTCCACTCCTTGGCTTTGCGTATCACAAAGGAGGAGGAAAAACGCTTTGTGCGTTATCGGCCAATAACCAAGAAAAGATGTCACCCCACTCCTCATATGCTATCTCGATAGTTGTCGTTATTTTGCTGCTTAACAGTACTTCATTAAACACAGCCTATCAAACAACGGCAAGTTATTTTGCATCGATAGGCTAGAATTTCAAGCTTATTCTATACTACCTCCATGTTGCCATCCGTTTCTTAACCCTGTGTTCCAATGAGTAAAATGCATTCTTGATGCTAACTTTCTATTGGTCACACTCCAATTGTAAGTACTTCTTAAAGTATGTAATGTTTACCCCTTGTAACACCATTGTTTAATGGGTGTGTCGATTTTAGCACGTCTACCCGTCATATATTATTGTCTCATTTGCCAAACAAACGGTTTCCGTCTACTTTTTAACCCCTACACAAGTGTAATTTTCACATTATCTCATATTTGTATTCATTGCGGGATTAAGAGGAACCTTCGCAAACAATACACACGAGGCAGCCGCCAGGCGGCGCTGCGGGTCGGGGCGAAAAAGAGCAATCCCTCAAAGGATAAACAACTTTGTGTGAAGGGCCAAGTTTGGTTAGGACGTAGCCGGTTTGAATCACTTCATTGCCGGGAAACAGATACCAGCAAAAATATACATGTGAAATGAGATCCAAGTTAATGCAAAATAACTATGATTAGTTTACTTTTTTTTAATAATTTATGTTTTGGTCTTTCTTTCACTAACGGAAAAAAGAAGATCAACAGTAACCTAAATATCTGCGCAATAATGTTTACTTGCACTTGTAGGAAGAAATTATTACATGAATACTTAACAAAGAACTTTACACATTTCTTTAAGTATTCCCAGAAGTACTAGTTTTGAAGACGCTAGTTTCGCTGTGGCTTCGTTTTAAAAGGTAAAAATAAGTTTGCAGTAATATGATTTTACAGTCATTTTAAATATCTGTTTCGCAATAGTCAGTCACATATCGTTTTGGTTTCGCTGTACTAAGTTGGATAAATACGAGTATCGAGATTTAGCACTCTCTGACAGGGACACAATTGGTATCGACGAGGGTGACAGGCTCAGGTCAGGGCTGACACAGGATATTATTCAATTTGATAATATTTTTAAACACTCTGCTTTATTTTTCAATATTGGTTCTTGGACTCAATAGGTATTATAATAATGGTTGTTACATAATATGATTGGACACAGATTTAGCTTCTTAAACGACCATATTTAATTGCGGAATCTTTTTTTTAAATTAACAGACATCTGATGGTAAGTGATGATGTGGTGGAAGGTGAAACATCTCTATCTTTATTTTTTTAAGTTTTCTCTGACCAACATAATTGATCACTTCAAAAGAAGAATGAATCGGCAGCTACTAACCAGAAATTATCTACCCTTGGCCGCAGCATCACTAATCTTTAGGTAAAATAGATGGTAGGTATATCAGGCTCCTCCAAAAAATCACCTATACTTAACATTGCTCCAGCAACAGGATCCTGAGTGTCACCCCCCACACACTTGACCTGTTTCCCCCCACAACCCCTCCCGGGCATGTTCCTTTTAATTTCGGAGATTGGTTCCGTCACAATAGCTCCGAGAGTGGAGGGATTACAGGTATATTGTAATAATTTAATTTCGACTCCGCGCCATTATAGACGTTTCTGAGGAACGCAACAATTGAAATGTAGGTACGATTGCGACAAAGCAAGTCAAGTGGGAGCGAGGGTGAAGCGCGGGGCTTAATTACAAACGGAACTCGATAAGGAGCGACGTATCTGAGTGAAATGTGCGCATTCCTAACGGGGTGTCATAGACTCGAACCCGAGCAGCAGATCTAGGTTTTAAAATATATGTGCTTACCCACCATAAACATCGTGAGGAGACTTACATGTTACGGATAGATTCTAAAACTGTGGAAAAATATCGTGAGAAAACCTGCACGTTTTAAATAGTTTCTGAAACTGTGGATTAGAGATAATACTTAATTCTGAGCAATGTAATCATTATTCTGTTTAGTTCCTCTTCTAAAATGTGTTCATTTAATTACTAGACTTATCCAATCCTACATCTTGGTTCAAGCGTGCCCCGGGCTAAAAAGGGATAGTCTTGGATGCAAACGAAAATGACACGCCGCGATAAGGGAACTCAATAAGTTCGCTTCTTTTAATGTCATCTCGCGGGAACCAACTGTGACAGTAACGCACTAACTCTGACAACCAACCGCCAACAAACTTAACCGAATTACACATCCGAGGACGACTCCCGAGGATCGACGCAAGTTCCCGACTCCCGCCCGCATTCCTTTTTTTAGGTCAAACGATTTTAAAACTCAAGTTGTTTAGTTAGAGTTTTAAGTGGCTTAAAGTTACTCTTTGTTTGTGGAAGGAATCCGAGCAGTTACTTATTTTAGACCTCGCGGGCCACATCCGAGATTTTTCTAAAGTGGACCTTAATGAAACCGAAAAACTTTTGTTGTTGTTCGTCTTTAGCTATCGAGTTAACGCAGATAAACTTACGACGGGAGAAAATAAAAAAGGTCGAAGAAACGAGGGACGTAATAGAAATCTTCATCTGTGTAATTTTCTTTTGTACTCGCGGACGGGGTATTTTATGTCTTCTTATAGACTTGCTTTAGCCTTCTACGTTATTACCTGCTACCTATATTGAGTTACAAAGAAGCTACGATGCTATGTGATAAAATATCGTTTTTACACTGCTGCTATTTGTCGAGTGAGTGGTCACATCGACAACTGGACTTGGGACATCATAGTGTGCAAAACTAGCGATTTCGTTGGGGGTGATCTCGGCAGAGTCCTTGAGTCATTAAGATGCTCAACACCAGTATGGAGAGACTGAGACTTAGACTGTTTAAATAAGCCTTGTAGATTAGGTACCTAATTTTTGTCAGCATAAAGTAATACATGTTTTACCAAAACATAAATAGAAATAACAAAACCTTACTCAAGTTAGGTCCATACAGAACACTTATGTATGTCAAAACATATTATAATTTACCACTGGTTTGGAACGTCGATTTCTGCTGAGAAGACACCGGCAAGAAACTCAGTAGTTCTTTACTCTTTTCAATTAGTATATAATAATAGAAAATGTCCTTCCAATTTGTGAACTTATTTACATTACATCTGCTATCTTTTCTTTATAAATAAGCTTAAGTTTAGTAAAATCAAATTATATACATAGTTAAATTTCGGCACTATTTTGTCTTTCTGTATGTAAAACATTATATGTAATATTGTATGATGACTGTTTGTGCCAAATAAATGAAAAAAATAATTTAAAAGTATGATTACCCTCTCCTAAGAGATAACTTCGCAAATGTCAATTCAAATGTAGGTACGATTGCGACAAAGCAAGTCAAGTGGGTGAGGGTGAAGCGGGGCTTAATTACAAACGGAACTCGATAAGGAGCGACGTATCTGAGTGAAATGTGCGCATTCCTAACGGGGTGTCATAGACTCGAACCCGAGCAGCAGATCTAGGTTTTAAAATATATGTGCTTACCCATCATAAACATCGTGAGGAGACTTACATGTTACGGATAGATTCTAAAACTGTGGAAAAATATCGTGAGAAAACCTGCACGTTTTAAATAGTTTCTGAAACTGTGGATTAGAGATAATACTTAATTCTGAGCAATGTAATCATTATTCTGTTTAGTTCCTCTTCTAAAATGAGTTCATTTAATTACTAGACTTATCCAATCCTACATCTTGGTTCAAGCGTGCCCCGGGCTAAAAAGCGATAGTCTTGGATGCAAACGAAAATGACACGCCGCGATAAGGGAACTCAATAAGTTCGCTTCTTTTAATGTCATCTCGCGGGAACCAACTGTGACAGTAACGCACTAACTCTGACAACCAACCGCCAACAAACTTAACCGAATTACACATCCGAGGACGACTCCCGAGGATCGACGCAAGTTCCCGACTCCCGCCCGCATTCCTTTTTTTAGGTCAAACGATTTTAAAACTCAAGTTGTTTAGTTAGAGTTTTAAGTGGCTTAAAGTTACTCTTTGTTTGTGGAAGGAATCCGAGCAGTTACTTATTTTAGACCTCGCGGGCCACATCCGAGATTTTTCTAAAGTGGACCTTAATGAAACCGAAAAACTTTTGTTGTTGTTCGTCTTTAGCTATCGAGTTAACGCAGATAAACTTACGACGGGAGAAAATAAAAAAGGTCCAAGAAACGAGGGACGTAATAGAAATCTTCATCTGTGTAATTTTCTTTTGTACTCGCGGACGGGGTATTTTATGTCTTCTTATAGACTTGCTTTAGTCTTCTACGTTATTTACCTGCTACCTATATTGAGTTACAAAGAAGCTACGATGCTATGTGATAAAATGTTTTTAAAAGTATGATTACCCTCTCCTAAGAGGATAACTTCGCAAATGTCAATTCAGTAATCAACTGGTACCAGTAGTCAACTGTCGGAGTCAGTAAAAGTCACGGTCACTCAATAAAACGCTAGTGAAAAGCGGTTTAGCAATTTATCGAGAATATTTTCGGAGATCTTATGACTCTATTAGGTCGAACTGCGACACTTCCATGTAAAAATACTTAAATATTAATTTAAAGCTCTTGAATTATTCCACTACTCATCACAGAATCATATTCATACATTACTTGCCGCCGTTTTCTCTTCCTTTTACTTTAGGAGTTTAATTGGCACGCACGTACAAATTTTTTTTTATAATCCTTTCCGTTCATGAACTAAGTATAGATATTATTTGCGTAAAAATAGTAACCTAAAGAGGCGGGGGTGTCTCCACGCTGGGCTCTCGGTCGGAATCCGATCAAGGCTTTCGTTCAATGTGGAAATTGATATAGATTGCCCGACAACACAGACAAATGACAGCTCTTGTTTCAAAGAGCTTTATGTATTTTATTTGTGAACGAATTGAAAGAAGTAATTCTATGCCATCGATACTAATATTAGAAAGATATTAGATGCAAAAGTACCTAACTCTGTTTGTCTATCCGTTGTTCACGCCAGATCTACTGAACTGATTTATCGCGAGAAACAACATGTTTACCATAATGTCATCATCATCATCGTCATCATATCAGCCTGTGGGCTGCCACTGCTGAGTTATGAGACATCCAACCACTGCTGAGTATAGGCCTCTTTTCTATCACGCCACTCCCTGTCAGCCATGCATTGTTTCCCCGTTACAATATTGTCGACCCAATGGGCAGTTGGTCTACCCATTCGCCATTCGGTAAGCTTTATAGTCCACCTATCATCCTTTCGCCTGACAGGTGTCCTGCTCATCTCCACTTTAGCTCACACACCATACCATACTTATGTATATTTTATTACATGTACAGCGGGCGAGCCAACCGGGCCGAGCAGCGAGAGCCGCCTAGCGCCGTCGTTCGTGGCGGAGCCGCCGGCGCTGGTGCGCTACGCGGCGGCCGGCGGCACGCGCCTGCGCTGCGCGGCCCGCGGCCAGCCCGCGCCCGCCGTCACTTGGCTGGGAGACGACGGCGTGCCGCTCGACGACCGGCCTGGGCTCAGGTGAGGACGAGCTATGTTCGTGGCGGAGCCGCCAGCGCTGGCGCATTAAATTTTAGTCGTTTTTATCCCAAAACCCTCATAATAATTGAACTTTGGAATATTCACCAGGCAATTGACAAAGATTTTTATTTTGATGATCTACGAGTAACATTACCCACTAAAGGGGTTTTATTCGTGTTTACTACAATGAGGGCTTCGGGACTGAAACTATAATTATAAGAGTACCTTCTGTAAGCATATGAAACTGTAAGTATATTGTCCACAAGTTCGATTATTACACGTGAATGGTTCAGACTAAAAAAAATTATGTTTCGGTTACAGGATAATGCTCGGAGTATAGCAAAACTAATAATACAAGCCCGTAGCCATGCGGATGAAATTTGATATTTCCATTTTCGGCCGCCAGTTTTTTAGATGGAAATACGCTTTTATTAAATTGCATTCGCAGGACAAGGCCGCGAGCAAAAATCATAAATGTTGCAAATTTTAAAAACCGATATTTTACAATATAATATGGGCTGGTAAATAAAACCGGTGGCTATGGCCGCGAGTTCAAAGGAAAGCCTGTCAATGAAATCACTACTGGCTTCTTTGACACACATTTTAGAAGTTGTGGTGGTGGCAGACAAGCATACGGATCACTAGATAACCGTACCCGTAACTTCACTGTTATGTCGCTTTAGTGTCCCATAAACATATTATTGTTATGAGTATAAGGGAAAAGGAAGGTGCACTTCTGTCTGTGCACATTCACAGATTTGGTGATTACCATTAAAAGATAACCTTTATTTAAGGTCCATTTAATATTGCCTCAACTTGGAGGGTACAAAATTCAACGCTTCAAATAAAGTCAGCAGACACGTTCAGTTCATAAATTCAGATGCTTAAGTTTTGGTAGAAGCTTTGAATGTTAAATAACCCGGATAAAATTATAACGAGCTAAAGTAATTTAATTATTTCGAAAACTGTAGTGAGTTGTGGCTAAGGTCCAATTTGGGTCGCTGTACCAGAAGTAAGTAAATAAATCTGTTTTGTCGAACCTCAACCCTTTTTAGGTGATGGGTGGCAGACGAGCAGATGAATCACCTAATGGTGCACGGTTGCCGCTGCCGTTAAACGTTAAATAGTTGAGAAACATGGTAAATTGGCGAAGTGACACAGATAGATAGAAAGTTAAACGATCATTGCATAAAAAAAACATGAATACAAAGGCTAAATTACAATCCATAGTACAGTAAGGTTAATAGTGTTTTCCAAAGGAAGATAAATAAATAAACGGAGCTATCGACTATTTTGGATAAAAAGTAGACAAACAACATAGCAACGAAACGGGAACTCGTAAAAAACAGTCTTAATCAAGAACCCGGTCAAACATTTTCAATAAGCACTCGTACTACCCAGCGTTTCCAATCTCGCTCCAAAAAGGATTTATACCCTCAACAGAAAACAAAGGGATCGCTGCGCATCAGCGCTGCAGCCGACTTGTTGCGCAACCGAATAAACACATCGCATCGCAGCGGACTTGTTGCTCGCAACGCAACGCAACCGGACCGAACGGTTTGTGCAGCGATTGCGGAACGTTCCTGCTAGAGTATTCCATTTTGCTGTTTTGTGTAAACCTATAACTAGTCATGTTCTTAGGAAACACTAGCTAAGGCTACTGACCATAACACGGTCATATACACTAGATGGCGTTTTCAGGTTGTTGAAGTACGGCTAGTCTTCTAGAAATAATTAAACTAAGACCAACCATTTGAAACTGAGCATTTTTTTTATTATTTTTTTTCTATGACTAAAATAAATTCGTACAACGTGTCATACATTGTACCTGACAGCGTATTAAGTTGCTCTTGTGTTACGGTGTACTTGTAAACTTAAAATCGCGTTTGAGAGCTGCTCCATGGCCACAATTACGGCGTTGCAGTCGTCGCTCCTAAAGAAGACAGAAAAGAAAGGATAATGAATGAGCCAATTTTTTCTAGAAAAAGTAATAATTAAGTTCATGCCCGATCATAATTTGTCCCCGGTAATTACTCTGGAGACAAACGGCCATCATTGCAGACGCCTTTGGAATCTCTCGCAGGATGAAATTTCATCTTTCTCTTTGTCCCCGCATTGTAATTGCTAACACTTTGTAATTTTAATTTTGACTATAAATAAAGAGGGAGACTACGTGTCGTGTCGCGCCATTTTGTGATTAAAAGTTGACATTTTGATGTTTTTAAAATACAAGTTTCGGACTTGTCGCAGGAATAAGATGTTGTCGTAATTTGAAATTGTGAATTATGATTAAAATCAATCCAGTAATTAATAGTTCGTAACTTGATGCAACTATTCAATGATGACCTTGACTTGATGCTGGAATGTTTTGCTTATGGGAGAGCCACGTTTTGGCAAAAATAGGTCAGCCTCACCGAAGTGATACAACGGTCGCACAATCACAATAGATCGGCGTGAAGCAGCGACTGCGCTGTGTTTCGACATGCTGCTCATTAAAATGATCTTCCTTAAGGTACCTGCAAGATCAACTTCCCGAATCAGCGGTAGCTTACATAATATTTGACATTCATAAATGTTCTATAAGGACTTAAATTGAATAAAGAATATTTCTATTTCTAGATGTGGTAGGGTAGGGTTACTTAAAATTTGTTTTGTTCACAGAAGAGTGTACGGCAATGGCACCCTGGAGGTGCTTCCGTCGAGCGCATACCACAGCGGCGCCAGCACGCTGCGCTGCCGCGCCGTCAACGCGCACGGCGTGGCCTTGTCCAGGGACGTCACCTTGCAGCCAGGTGGGCTTTACTTTTAATCCACTTAACGAAGGCACAATCGAGAAAAAAGGGATTAAAGAGTTAGCAGCGGTGAACTGACTCCGCTGGAGTAGCGGGTGCCTACGGGCGGCGGCCATTGCTTGCCATCAGATGAACCGTCTGCTCGTCTACCACCTATATAAAATAAAACTCTATCTCAGCCTGTCATTCCCAGCTGCATTCAAAACCATTGCTGTGGAATCTGGGGTAAGTTTAAACCATGGATTCATCCAGAATTTGAAACTCTGGTGACAATAAAATGACCAACCAACTCGATCGAAATTACACGATAAATAAAAATACTTCAAGAAATGACAAACTTTCTGAAATGTTTTCTAACCAGGTTTTCCTTCATCGCTGAACGAAGTGTAAAACTATGACCTATATTTGATAAATTCATTGGTACATGCTTGGATTCGAACAAAGGAACATTCGATCGTAAGACACATTATTGTATCTTTATTTATTCACCAATGCATAATTTTACGGGTCAGGTCGGTATAAATTATGTATAAACATATTTTTTTTACTATTTCAAGCGCATGTATAAACGACAGGTCACTAGGGAAAAGGTTCGTGTACCGGAACAACTATTTTTGAGACATGACCGCACGAAGTTATGCCTTTGGTATTGCGAGTCTCTTCAGATTACGGACTAAATTTTTGTGAGTAGGTAACAAAAATTCGGGTTGCTGGTCCTTCACAATTCCACTTCAAATATGTCAAAAATGCTGGATGAAGTGACCATAAAATTGTGTTAAAAAGGTAGGATATTAAAGATTGTTCCTTTTAAGGTGTCATGCGGAAGTCAACGTTTAGAACAACACCCTTTTTTATAAAGTTTTCTAACTCAAAGAATGTTGCTGATTTCCAAAAACCTTCCAAACATTTCATAAACACACCATGATGCCAACGCTTTTAAGCACTCGTGCTAAAACTTAACTTCAGAGTGGTTCAGAATATGTCGCTCAACGTGTTATCTGATCCTACAAGCGTTGATTAATGAACCTTTTAGACAGTTTAGTATCCGGCTCGAAGGATCAATAAGCAGTTTTTGAGCTAAAATATTTCAGATACGATGATAAATATAGAATTATATTTTTTACAAAGTGTACTCATACTTAGCGATAAGTTTTTTATATTAATATTTTTACACGAGATTCTAGTGGAGTGGCATTCCCTTGGGGCGTAATTTCTTGAGGTCATAATATGCTTGCCAATCATAAAAAGCATACTTAGTTTAACTTTAACTCCAAAATACACTGCCAGTTAATAAGCAAAAGTGTAACCGGGTATTAAAGAAAGTCTGCGGAGTGGATCGGATAAGCTCGAACTAACGCCGGAACGAAATTAGTTGTGAGCGACTTCTATTCGTAGTTTGTATCACTTTACTGTATATTCTGTTGCAGTCGTCTGTATTTCTAGTTGTTATCTTTATTCATTTAATCTCAGCTTGCAATTTCCGTTGCATCCAAAGCGGTCGCATAGGAGTCCGGGGCATAAAATGATTATACACAGAAGGATGGTTGCCTACATTGCGATAAAAACAAGGCTATAATCATAATCATAATCTTTATTGTGGAACACAGGTGTAGGTGATGTTACATGGTACTTAAGAGCTACTGTGACCACACACATTCTCGATGATCTCGCCGTGTTTCAACATGAATGACAAAAACAACCACGTGGGAGAGACACAATACGAAATACGGCTGTAACTATCCTTTAGTGTATTAGACCTCGATTCAGGACTTGGAGAGCCTCAGCAATTACAATGAAACGAGTTATGAGTCGTTTCATTGTTAGATATATCTTACCTCCGTATCCGTATTGTGTTTTAGAAATTACCCGAAACGGGACGTTTTTCACTAAAAATGTTCTCCCGCACCGACGAGCTAATGGTTGGAATGCGCATATTGATTTGTAAAATTTAGAGGTGCAAGCTTGTATACAAACCTAGGTCGGCATGGGAGGCGCGTTCTTAGCCACTGAGCTACCATCGCTCTAGGTAACAAAATAGGTTTACAATAAGTTTGTCGAAACTGCAAAACACTGCAACAGTTCATTAGCAGAAGTGTAGCCGAGTATCGGAGAAAGTCGAACCGGGTCGGATAAGCCCGGACTGGCTCCCGCGGTGGATTTATTGGCGACGAACTCCGAGTTGCTATCGCTTTGTGGATATCACGGTGCAGTAATTTGTATTATTGCGCTTGCGGCGGCTGAAATGAGTCGAAATTTATTGTGCTTTAGATTCAGTAGTGCAGAATGTAATGTAACTAGAGCCAGTATTAATAGTAGCATATCTGATTGTCCCTTAATAAGGGTCCTTAAAACATAAGCGATTTGATTACAATGTACTTAATCTATCTTTTCAATGTGACAATTGTGTGTATAAACATATCATTTATTTGCGCGCCTGCTGGCAGGCTGGAACCGTGTCCATGATACTTACCATAACATCTATCTATCAAATGTGTATAAAGCAAATAAATAATGTTTCTGTTTCTATTAATAGCGAGTCCGTCTCGCCCATGTTTCTTGTTGCATATCCCAGGGGAAATGCTATACGCATACCTGTCCACCGTTTACCGATTAGAACCCATCGTCATCGTCTTTACATGGGGAGGGAAGTGATGACCAGCAGAGTGACCAGAGTAACCTGGAGGCATCCGGGAATATCAGCTGACACACAGATAGGCACACTTTGTAATTTGATATTTTGTTGTCTACAACAAGTGTGTAATCATTTTATTGATCATTTTCCTTATTTGGCAGTGTCGGAATCGGGCTGGGACGCGGTACTGACGGCGCCGGCGGCGGCCGCGGGCGGCGTGGCGGCGCTCACGTGCTCGTCCACGGGCGCGCCGGAGCTGGTCGCGCCGGCCGTGTGGTACCGCGGCGAGCGCGTCATAGACACACACCATCCTACACCAGGTACGTGGCGGCGCTCACGTGCTCGTCCACGGGCGCGCCGGAGCTGGTCGCGCCGGCCGTGTGGTACCGCGGCGAGCGCGTCATAGACACACACCATCCTACACCAGGTACGTGGCGGCGCTCACGTGCTCGTCCACGGGCGCGCCGGAGCTGGTCGCGCCGGCCGTGTGGTACCGCGGCGAGCGCGTCATAGACACACACCATCCTACACCAGGTACGTGGCGGCGCTCACGTGCTCGTCCACGGGCGCGCCGGAGCTGGTCGCGCCGGCCGTGTGGTACCCGCGGCGAGCGCGTCATAGACACACACCATCCCTACACCAGGTACGTGGCGGCGCTCACGTGCTCGTCCACGGGCGCGCCGGAGCTGGTCGCGCCGGCCGTGTGGTACCGCGGCGAGCGCGTCATAGACACACACCATCCTACACCAGGTACGTGGCGGCGCTCACGTGCTCGTCCACGGGCGCGCCGGAGCTGGTCGCGCCGGCCGTGTGGTACCGCGGCGAGCGCGTCATAGACACACACCATCCTACACCAGGTACGTTGCTACTTTTTTTTAAACCTATTTACGAAACCGAACCTCGGAAATTGTTATTGTTCGGTTTTAGAAAGCAATAAACTTTTTTCATTTTTAATGAAACAAAACATTTAGTATAAATAATGCAAGCGGCGTGTAGTTTTGGAAATAACTCTTAATTATGTTCTACAAGCCCAGCAACCCTACTCGTACATCACCCGACACCTTCCGCGAAAGCAACTTATTATTCACTTCTATTAACTCGAGCGCCAATTTTTCCCGCTTTTCCTCCAATATTATTCGACAAACGAAATGCGGTTTCCATAACAGCTCGAAGTTCCGCCGATAGTTCGCCGCACGCCCGTCGCGTGGATTACCATCATCCGGGTATAAGCCACAGCGCAGAGAAAAACTGCTAGCGTGACGCGACACCGCGCCGTCAGGGTTCCGTACCGTCATCAGTATAATAGACCAATTCCTTGTTCAATTTAGGTCAATGCACAATTTCAAATAAAATAGATACGAATGCGATTCACTCATGGTTTGGAATGTGATATCATAAGCCCAGGGTCGTGGGTCAATATTCTTGTAATGAAACTTGTCTTTGTTCAGTGTCTGGGTGTAAAATGTCATCAAACTGAAAATCGTTAAAAAAAACTTACTTTTTATGTGATAGTTGGCAGACGAGCAGACGGATCACCTGATGGTAAACAATTGCCGTCGGCCAAAGATACTTGCAATACCATGATATTATTATTTATGTATCTCCTTATTAATGGCTTTTCGATGCAACAATACTGACAACAGAAACGAAGTAATACAATTATATTTTTTTCCTTTAGGGAAAACGGAAGTCAAATCTTTTCTCATCTCCTTTCCAATGCGGTACCCTAAACAGGAAAATGGAGGTATGGGGATGATGGGGGAGGGCGTATAAATCTATCATACTGCTTCTCGCCGTAACTCACAAGATAGCGGTTAATTAATTAATTTATTGGCTGCTTGATATCCTGCATGAGGGGGTAGGGGAGAGGGGGGGGGGATGGGTTCTGATTGTTTCTCATATCCGCCGCTCCCGAGCAGTCACTTGAGGAGTACGATTATTTGATACTGATACTAAAAGCTAGCCTTCACGTGCATTTACCGTAATTAAAAAGTACATGATGTTACTGTGTATTGGCTAAAACATACTAGTCTCCTCTCTCCCGCACACATTCAGTATAGTTTGTCCCTGTCTCATGCAGAACCACGCCAAGTTCACGGTACCCGCGAATGTATGTGTGCGTAGTCAGTATGGTACGTGAGAGTTCTGTGTCTGTTTATTTTGTAGTAAGTCAAAAATGTCCTGCCCAATGAACAATTACACGCACGACACTGGCCAACTGTCCTGTAATTCCAAAGGTTCAACCTTCTCTAGTAACTTCTCAAGATAATAAAACTTTATCTTTTTTTCTTAGCAGTGTAAAAGATAACAAATAATGTTATTTTGTAATTTGGTATTACTTGATGAATTTCCATTATTCATAAATCGCTTTATATTCTGCCTGTAAAAACAAGAATTTGTTTTCCAACTTTTGATCAAACTTCATAAATACCTAATGCACGTTAATTTGTGTTTTTGTTTTCTGTATTTTCCAAGCAAGTTGCTGTGGGATTTACCCTCTAGACATTTTTTCTCAAATTCCAAAGTTGTGATACGTCTTTTTTATTAACTTTCTGCAAAGTTTTGATAAACAAGCTTTGGTAGATGAAATTTCAAACTATTACACTAAAAATTCTTTCACTAAACTTTGGAATTACATTATATGAGCTCGTAACAAGTTTTTAGGTCGTGAAAAACACATTCAACTTGAACGTATCTAGTAGAAAGGAAACCATACTTAATTAAACCAGGGCGGCTAACAAGGCCCTTTTTACGGACATATTTATGCTTGGGTGAAGCAATATTAATTAGGGCTATATCTCAGCGAGCCGGCTGATAAATGGGGGCTTACACCTCGTTATAATCCCCCTTAAGACACACTCACTCGGCCGCGTATGCATTTTTTATGAACTAAGCAAATTAATTAAGTTTTTCATCCTCTCGTGTTTTTGCGACCATCTTAATGAATTAAAAGGAAGTTGGATTAAGCTAGGTAATCCATTTGCGGACGACACCCAGACAAAGTTTTCGCTGTGAAAACACTAGTAGTGGATTATTTTATATAATGTGGTGACCAAATCTCCATGAGGGATCCGTGTTTAGCTGATGAAAGTTCCTGTTATACGCTAAATGAAATACGAGGTACACGTAATTCGTACAATCCTAAAAAAAAATTCTATGTAAGCGTTTATAATAAAATTGTACAAATCAATTCGTTTAAAAAGTTATAGTACAATGTTTCTTTCGTAAATCGTACATAACTTCTTTGTTTTATTAATTCAGTCGCGTATTAACTACTACATCCATTTATCTCACGTTTTATACACACAGTTGGTAAGTCCAAAATATCATTCGATTGACGACCGAAATTGGAGGTTTATTGGCAAACCGAATGAGATCTCCAAGATAATCTACTATCATTTATTTTTATTATATTTTTACGCCCGAATCTATCATTTTCGTTCGATATTACTACCATGTAGGGGATATTACATAATATTAGACTTTCATAAATGTTCTGTGTGGCCTTCAACTGAATCAAGAATATTTTCTATTTTCTATTTCTGTAATATCAAGTGTCCAGGTTTCTTTTCTTTTCTGTTTGTGTCAGATTTTACAGTGAAGTATGATCAGCCTATATACAGTGCCACTGTAGGACAAAGGCATCCATGATAGGAATCCAGTCATCGCTTCTATAATGGGATTAGGCTTAATCACCACACTTGCCTAATTTAGATTGTAATCACAAATCCGACCTATACTTTCCGAAAAATACGGAATACTTTTTCAGCCAGGAAAGAAAAATATTTGAAGTCCAATTATTATTATTAATTCATTTCATGCTTTAAGTGACAGGTAGGTGGATCACTTGATGAAACTTGTAAGTAATCACCGCCGCCCCTGAACACCTGCGAGATCATATGAGTCTCTGATACGTTGCAGGTATTTTATAAAAAACAACGCTCGTCTCTTGAAGGTCCCCATATCATAGTTAGTCATCATCAGTCATGATCGCTAATAGACCGTGTTGAGGTCCTGGTCACCCTAGTCAGAGCGCAAAAACTTCAGTGGAGGGAAAACATTCAGCTCGTGGGAAAATTTTATCCCTGGTCGTGCGGGGCTCTGAATAATTTGGTAATTATCAAAACTGTTTTTTTAATTTGTGTTTGTAAACATTTGGGAAAGTCCATGGATTCGGGGTTCAAGTTTACTTTATATCCTTACCTATCTTTAAAGCCTTACTAGTACCTACATTTTTTTTATTAATATTTGTACACTGTACTAAATTGCATCGCACAAGCAAAATGCCTATTTGGGTTCACATAAGGCCAAAATGTGAACCTATGTTAAAAATTGCTATCCAATAAACTTGTCGTTTTTCTAAACTTTTTCAAATTCTATTTCTATGGCTGGCTTCTATCCTTTATGCCTCAATGTGACCTTAACCAAGGCGTTAATCAAAAGTATTACCTGCCCGGGGGAAGATTGAAAGAACACCACCTACCTTTGATGACTTTTGTGAAATGGAAATAGTTAGGTACGTGAGACTCAACATGCTGGGTTGGGATACAAAGTTTTGTGTGCTTTTCATCTCATATTCTTTACCAAAGTGCTCCGAGCAGCTGCGCTCAGGAGAGGCAATGGAAACTAAACAACGAAATTCTATCTAAAAGGCATGGCAACGTATCAGCGACCTCCCTTGATCTCGCATAATATGTTATATGCGGCAGGTTATTTAGTTACCATCAAGGTACCCATTTACTCATTACCTCTACCATAAAAAAACATTAACTACTATTGTGACGACTATTTTTTGTATTGTATTGGTTTATGGTGCGTAACACAATTACAATTAACCCCAATAGAGTTAAAACTTGCCAAACCTGTCAATTACTATAAATCTGGTTCAGGCAGAATTTATTTGTGTCTATCAGATATACGATAGGCTTGGGGGCAATTCGTCCCAGATTTTCAAAATATTTTTGCAGGTTACTAGCCTAGCCCAACATTTTTTGAACTATAGCTCGGGTTTGTGATCACCAAATCTGCATTAGGCAAGCGTGGTGATTGAGCCTAATCTCATCATAGTAGTGATAACTTGATTTCTATGATGGAGGCCTTTGCCCTGCTGTGGGACTATTATATAGGCTGATACTTTACTTTACTTTTTATTAATTAGTTTTTTTTGTCCCATAGATGCGAGGTACTTGGTGGCGGGCAACACGCTGCTGATCCGCGACGTCAGCGCCGGCCGACGCGCAGGCGTACAGCTGCCTGGCGCGGCACGCGCTCACCGCGCACACCAAGCGCTCGAGGCCCGTGCATCTGGCCGTCACTAGTGAGTGTTTTACACATAGATAGATATATAATCAATTTATTTGCATCAAAGGACACACATGCATACATTCTTAAAATACAAACAAAAGAAAAATACTTATACAGTACATCAAGCAGCAAAACAATAATGTGAAGTCTTCGTACACGTATCCAAGCTCATGTGTGCCGAAGCGATACAGAATGGCTGCAGCTCAGTAATTGTTTGCTCGTTATCGCACGAGCAAATCACTGATAGCTAGATAATACGGAATCAGATAATTATGATAGTAAATGTATATTTTTGTCATATTACCTTACCTTCTAGCTGGCCCTTCAAACTCTGCCCCGCGCCTCGTAGCTACGTCCAGCGAGATATCCGCGGCGGCCGGCACGGACTTCTGCATGCCCTGCGTCACCACGGAACATCCGCCGCCGCATTACACGTGAGAATTATTATTTTTTATACAGGAACACAATATTATAATGGTTCACCTTACCATTAGGTACACTCTGGCTGCTAATACTCTCTCACTAAGGAAACTTGCATCAACCATCGAATTTAACAGTAACTAGTAAACTATTATAAAGTGAACTATTGTATCTATCGCGGCTATTTATTAGTTTCTAGCTTGCGAACTTGCCCGGGTTACTAATTGATGTTTTCCCGTGGGAACGTCACTACGAAAGCGCCATCAAGCTCGTCTAAATTATTAAGTTGAGAGTAATTGAATTGTATCGTCGTTGTTTATGCTGTTCGGTCGAAAAATGCTAAACACCAACGTTTTGTTAAGTGACTTAACAGTTTCACTTGATGCTGGCATACTTATCATCATAAAAACATTCGTACCGCAAAAAGTACTGTTCTACCTGGTTTCCATAGTGTAAGGGGAAATCTTTTTATTTAATGTGATAGATGGCAAACAAGCAGACGGATCACCTGATGGTAAGCGATTGCCGCCGCCCATAGTAACCTGCAACACAAGTAGAGTCACAAGTGCACTCCCAACCCTATACCCCTTTCCCAATTCTAATTGAGCTTTGAGTACTCTCACTCACTAGACAAAATAAAACACTGGCACTGCTTCTCACCAGTCTTCTCTGAGGCCGTGTCGAGCCAGTCCATTTATGCCTAAGCGTGTCTTTCCATAGACCTTACTTGCAAACCAAGACATCTTTATGTGATATAATAATAATAAATTGAGACACATACATTGTCCTGGTCCCAAACTAATGTTTTCCCTTGTGCTATGGACACCAGAAACAACGAAGGTATCACAAACACCCAGACCAACACAAATATCTGTTTTATCAACAAACATTTGTGTCGGTTTGGGAATCGAATCCGCGACCCCTACGTCCTCAACCGGCGCTCAAACCATTGCGCTAAACGGGTCGGGTGATGTTATCTCAATTTATATATTTATTCATTTTGTGCAATAATGCTTATTCATCGTTCGTCATAGGTGGTACCGCGAGAGCGGCGGGCGCCTGCAGCCCGTGGAGCCGTCCCCGGGCGCGTGGGCGTGGGCGGGCGGCGCCGCGCTGTGCGTGTCGCGCGCCACGCCGCGGGCCAGCGGCGCCTGGCTGTGCAAGGCCTACAACGTGTACGGCGACGCCACCGCGCAGATGCGGGTGGACGTCAAGGACACGCTGACCGTCGCCGTCGCGCCGGCTGTGGTGGTGGGTGCATCTTTCTAGTACACTCTATTTGAAATTAGCAGCCCGCTCCAGTCTCACACAGTTGGAGATAGGGCTTACGTGGTACCTTGCTTCACGTGCGAAACGTCCTGAGCCAGCGGCGCCTAGCTGTGCGTAGCATAGCTACAACGGGTTCAGCTGATGACGGCGCGGAAAAGATGAGAGTAGAAGTCAATATGGTTGTCGATCGCGATCGGACCGGTGTTTGTTCTATTTTGCACTTACACTTTATGGAGGCACAGTTGGACTAATCTGTGGACATGGCAGTACTCCCACTAGGTTGAGCAAAAAAGCGGTACCTACTTGCCATAGGTATTGTTCCGTGTAACTCCAAGATAGTTTTGCTCATAGTTAAATGAAGCCGTTTACTATGGTAGATAGCCTTATCAGTAGGCGATCCAAATGATAAGCGATTGCCGCCGCTTAATTGAAGACTCACTAAATTAACACAGGTGGCAGACAGCGGCAGCACAGTCCGCTTAAACTGCAGCGCAAGCGACCCCGGCGCGAGCCTGTCGTGGGTGCACGACGGCGCGGCGGCGGGCGCGGGGGGCGAGCTGGTGCTGCGCGGGGTGGCGCGCGCGCACCGCGGCCTGTACCAGTGCTTCGCGCGCCGGGGGCGGGACAACGCGCACGCCGACGCCGAGCTGAGGCTGGGGGGTAAGTGGAGCGGACTTACGCAGGTAGCAGCTCATCATCATCATTTCAGCCAATAGTCGTCCACTGCTGGACATAGGCCTCCCCCAAAGTTCTCCACACAGATCGGTCCTGTGCCACCTATATCCAAGGGACTCCCGCGACCTTCACTAGGTCGTCGGTCCACCTGGTGGGAGGCCTGCCACGGCTGCGGCCTCCACTCAAGGAGGGCTATGCTCGGAATCTCCTTGCGTGATCGTGTCAGAAATGATGAGATCCGCAGGAGATTTAAGGTAGCAGCTTAGTCCGCCCGAACTGCAGCGATTCAGTGCAACGGGGTCGCTGGCTGGCCATGCAATTGCAATGTGTCAACCTCCTCTACCGGAGCACCGACAATGTAAATAATAAACCCTGCACAAACTGCGAAGCCTACTTGCGATGCGATGCAGCGCGTCTTATTACTTTAAGCAACCAAGTTATACGATTTTATGATCTCATTTTTTTGATAGCCAAGGCAAATACAAAAACGTTGATGGAAAATAAAAATGCGAGGAAAACGAAGCAATAAAAAACAGTGTTTTATTTCAGGAAACGTATTCTTTAACATCCGACATAATAAATTGGAAACGAATACGCACAACAAAAGCGACAGCTTACTTGATACTTGAGTCGCGGTAAAGTATTACGTTGAAGCACTTGGTCATGTCTCTAAACAGTCGATTCATATTTTGATCATTAACAGGCCGAAACTTCTTCACGTTGCTAAGTACCTCCTTTTAAGAGTGTTGGAAACTTGCAAAGTACCAAAACAGAACAGTTTAATGTTAAGAACTTTCGAAGGGTGCAGTCTTTTGTTCGAAATTAACTCATAAACTCAAACCGAATTGCTTTTACTTACATTAAAAATAATATCTCGAAATAGCTTTCTGTTCCGCGAAATCTGTCATAAAAATTTAGGCTTGTTTCGTAACATCCGAGAGTTATACTTTTATTTGAAACACGTGTGCGTTCTGGTAATAAAAGGAGACTCCTAACCTCATATAAATCTGTAACATCTTGCCTCATATTCAATTTATGTGATTTCTAGTACCCAAAGTGCGTTGAAATTATATCAGACGACATCGAATGGGGTTTTAAGCAAAAAATTATCCCTGCTTTATAAGATAAATCTTTAGTTTACCTTACCCGGTAACTGAAGAAAAAAATGAAAATTTACAAACACTGACGATTTATCTATACATCCAATCACTGTAAGCAAAGAATTTGTACTTCTATTTTCATCTCTTATTTTATACCTAAGTTTTATTTACTCTAAAAGGTCCACCCTCGCCGTAACAAATCAATGAAACGCCGGACATTTTTAACTCAACAGAAATTGATACCGTGAAAGGAGTAAGATAGCAATGTGAATAACGGTAGGCGGGGAGATGGGGACGCGGGGAGGTGGGGACACTGGGAGAAAGACTTTTCGAAACAATGCAATCTTAAAATTTCGTTTCTCTCATTCGTAATAATTATCTTCTTTAGCTAAAAATGTACTATATATTATCGTAATTGTGGAAAATTTAGGTAATAACTTAGCTTCATGTACTTGTTTATATTATCTTGGGTTCAAACTAAAAACATCAAAACAGGATACCTATGTATCTACAAAATATCGATTAAAGATGCGCTTATACCGCCCACAGCTGGGTACATAGGATTTCCCTAAACTTTTCTCAACCGATCGGTCCTACGCTAATCGCTTTCAATTTTAGGAGCGTGTC
Source organism: Cnaphalocrocis medinalis (assembly GCA_014851415.1). NCBI lineage: Eukaryota > Metazoa > Arthropoda > Insecta > Lepidoptera > Crambidae > Cnaphalocrocis > Cnaphalocrocis medinalis. Next base: position 233,157 of record CM026275.1, read on the forward strand.
TCAGCAGCAAGTAAAATTAGAAGTTCCTTTTCTAAATAGATCTAATCGGGACCTCCCACGTCTTGATACAACGTCATAGCCTCTACGAGGATGTATTTAATAAGGTAAAACTGGCCAATCCAATATAGATCTTACAAAATGTTTGGGCAAACATATACGCGTTATTATTAAGATGAATCCTGTTCATTCTTGTCTTGATTTCGTCAAGGAATTCCATTCCATAGCTATTTGCTTTAAAGACAAAGAAGCGGTAGGTATGTACGCTTCGTTCGAATAAGAAGTAACATCAACGACAAAACCACAAGTGGCACAAAAATTAAATCGTCTTTCCCATCGTAAATCAAAAAGGCAGGACATTGAAAACGTCTACGGATACTCGTCGCTTTTTATAAAAACGTATCTCGAAAGGGGTAAGATGAAAATGGGGAAGTGGGGAAATGGGGAGATGGGGAGTCGGGGAGAAAGCGACGCAATCAATCTCAATGTAGTGTCGTCGCGGGCGGAATCAATCAGCGAGGCATTCTTCGCGCCATTGTCCCGGCCAGCGCCGTCGACAAATGTCGACCGCCGCGATATATTGTTTGCTTTCTTTCTACAATACCCTTTGTGGGGATGCTGGGACCGTTTAGAGAATCGAGAAGTCGTGTATGAATCGGAGTAATCAAATGATGAATCAATCTAATTCTAATATCCCGTAAGTTATTTAATTCGATTCGATTCGATCAATGATTTCAGCATCTACACTCAAACATCTTAACGTATCTTTAGTTCAACGGTGAGGGAAAACGTTTCGATTAGTTCCTCAAAATTGTGACCACCAGGTAATTGCTTACCATCAGGTGATCCGCCTGCTCGTCTGCTACCTAGTATCACTTAAAAAAAAACTTAAGTGTAACTGTGATCCAGTTGATCTGTTTCCCTGTCTTAGGGTAGCGGATCTCAGACGACAGTCGTTTCGTTGTAATTACGGTACACTTCCCGTACTATCCCGGGTTTTGAAGCGCAGTAGTGTAATGTTTCACAAAATCTCATTCACATAAATACCATTTAGCTTCGGATGCTGTCAGGGGCTTATGTCCGTAATAAGACTTGTTTTTCAAAATGATATTGTGTTCTTTATAGCAAAACTGCTAATTAATTTAACCGTAGATTGTTTTCAACCTCGATTCCGTTTCATTTTCCTGGGAAATTGAAACGAAATTATGAAATCGAACAAATAATGAAATGTCGGGTAATGTGAGTTTTATACCTTGACCGGACTCGATCCAATTACATTCGTGTGGGGCTTGAAATAATATATTTGCGTTTGGATGAAATATTAATGTTCCCTTATGACTTCGTAACAAGCCAATTAAAAAGCTTGAACCAGAGAACCACAACCCTTTTCTTAGCCTACCTTTTTATGTTAATTATTTGAAAAAAAAAGATAAATTACAAGTAATAATTATGTACTCTGTAATTACTCGCTGTAATTACTCGCTACTTACATCACAATTTTTTTATATTTAGAAATATCACTACTAAAACTGGCACAAAATAAAATCACATAAAGCTTTTCTTAAGATACAACCTGAGGGTCTAATTTGAAGTGGACGTTACGACCGAATCGGAGCTCCACTCTCTTTCACACGCGCTGTGCGCGCTTTTGTTTGAATGTGACAGGTATATTCTCATTCGTTACGGGACGTCTTCGTTATAAGCCACCTGGGGACAGACAACGAAGTCTTACAGAAGTCTTATGAAGTCAAACAGGTTTGGCCGGCACGGTGGCGCCGGATATTTTAAAACATTGCCTAGGCATTGCATAATAAACCTGAGTTATACACATTGCCGGTAACATATGCATAATATATGTAAGGGAAATAAACGTGCAACCTCAAAACAAGGACTTAATCAATTCCACCCCTTTAAAAGCAAAGCAATTTTCTTCAACTACCGTCCAATTGCCTTCCCCTCTAACAGAGCTCAACTAGCAATCAATGACCGGAGTGTACGCCCTGAGAACAAAGCCGTGGCAGAGCACCTCGAGTGTAGTCAAGTCCCAGGAATGCGGCCAGTCACTCAAAGTGCTCGCGCTCAAGTTCAAAGCAATATGAGCTGAGTGGAGCTACAGCGCTACTGACTACTGTACGCTCACCAAACGGATTAGTTTAAGGAATGTCTGATTGCGAACAATGTTTCAAATGTTAAGTGGAAATGGATATTGGATACTGTTTTATTGCATAATCTTGAAACAAATTATTTATTGTATATACTGCCTTTCTTTCTCCATGTAATCTGACTTCATATTCCAAGTTGTGACTTATTTTCATCTACATACTTAGACATTAACGTTTGCAGCGGGCTCGCATAGGGATCGACTATAGATCAGTCAGACCAGACCCAGTCAGGCAGGAAGGGGATTAAAGATTGGCAGCGCGCTTGTGACTCCACTGGTCTTGCAGGTCTCCGTGCCTGCTCGTCTGCCTTAGAGATTTAGATATAAAGGGAGAAACAATATTCTCCCTTTTTAAATCTTTTAAGTATTTATTAACGTTTTTACTGAGTTTGAAATATTCTTGAATATCTTAGATACCTTAAATTCTTTTAATGCCCGAAGGTAATCCACCTACTCTAACTTGTTCATTCCATTAAAAAAGTACTTACCTCAGTTAAATATTTACATTTTTATACATCATCCTTAAAATTCCACCAAAGTAATTCAATAGACTGAAAACATGGAGCTGCTCGGAGCAAACCTTCCAAAGTTCTCGAATAAATGTAAGTTTTCCGTAAAGTATCCAGGCAATGTGAAATTATTATGAATTTGTTATTTATTTTTACTTGCAAATTTTCAAGTCTACGCGTACCCCGGGTTCCAAAGTGACAGCTTTGAACGCAACTGGGAATCACACGCTAAATTTTGAGAGAGATTTGAAAAGAGTGACTACTGATTTTTTTGCTAATTATTTCCTGTATAAATTTCGAACATTCCGAATCTGCGGATTACATATAAGACTTTCATAACTTCACTATTAGGACTTAATCCGTTTTTTATCTTTTTCATTTAAACCACGAGAGTAAAACATTTTATGTTTCACATTTCAGTCTGATAGTATGAAGCTGAAGTTTCAAGTTTCTCCTATAGTAGGTTCGCAGCAAGGAACTGAAAGACGAGTACAAACGGAAAGCGCCATTTCCACGAAAAGCGTCAAAGTGAGAAAGTTATTATATAAGCCACAAGGTGTGCAGGTAGCTTGAATGCATCTCTATAGGTATAGAAGGTATCAGAGAACTATACGTGCCGGGCAACGCTGTCGCCGTTTTAGTGTGGAAATAATACCTTCACGGAATAAAGTTTGGCAGAACATTATGCTGAGGTAATTTTCTATAGCTCTAGAAAAGAATAATACTGGTGCCACGGTGCATTTAGTAGTGACCCTCATATGCCAAAGATTCGATTCCCATCAAAAAGTACGGATCCTTATTTTGTCCACAAGCGGGGAAATTCAAAATGAAAGTAAGGATGTACTTGTTTGACTATATAACAACGTAACGTTTCATCCGTGGAGGAGCCACTTCGGCTCGACCGAAGTGATACCACATTCTCTTCCTTCATTCCGAAACGTAGCTCTCCCACGGTAATGTTTAGCTTTTCTTGACGGAGCACTGTCTAGTTAGAATGCTTGTCTATTAGTGAATAAGCGAATTTAGTCCCTCTTCGGTCAAACGAGTGAGCTGAGCTGAGTGAACTTACTGCCAAATTCTATGGATTTATCGACGCATCCGTTACCGAAGTGGGGGATCCGCATCGAGTGCGGGGCGATGACCGATGCCCGGCGCGCCGCGATCCATCGCCTTGACAATGGCGACGTGGTATATGGCTTGTTATTTGTTATGCAGCTTGAAACATTTTTCATTGCTAGCTATAGGAATGAATATCGATAGCAATAAAGTTGTACCGGTTTTATCGCCGGTTATATCCCGTTGGTGCAGTGGCTTGTAAGCGATCGCGACGGCTACATTTGGGGTGAAAATTCGTTATTAGACGGACATTATTTGTATAAGGTACATATTTAGTACTCGTAAAAATAAAACACGAGTAAGTACATGATCTCATTGTCAACAATGATTTTTTAACCTCAACTTTTATTCATAAGGTAGAAGCTACCAAATCATTCCTTGTCAAAGAAGTTTCAATACCTTTGATTGTTCTAATAAATGCGCAAGTGAATTAGAACGAACTCGTATGGTTTATCGCCGCATTCATTACCGAAGTCCTAGGGACCGGCGTGCTAGAGATGCGGAGCCGGGTCATTAATACCAGTCGCTCATCCACACGTTGACTGAATGGCGGGCTTAAGCCGCCAATGTGGATTCCGGTGATAAAAATTCATTGTTAAAATAATGTTTTAATGACAATGGACTTTGGAAGCAATGCTACGTACTATACATATTAAAATGCAAACATAGGTTACGCTTTACGAAGTTCGCTCCAAACCTTAGTAGATGATAACTCTACAGTTCCGTTTTACGCTTTCATACTGATTTTCACTCGACTACACCCCCGTGACATGACACACTCCCCCGGGCGCCCGACACGCACAACTCAGGGACCGAACACCATCAAATCTGTTACACAAATGTCGGAAATCTGTTTGTTTACCAAAATGCGCCATTCTGCAAATCCCACGGTTCATTTCTCATATGTTTCCAAGATTTACCCGTTGTCCTAGGTGGACGACCGCCGCGGTATTGCGATATTCCACGATAAGCCAACCAAGTGCGAAAATGCTTTTTGTGATGAAAATGTTTGACGATTTTACACCTTTTTGTAACATCTTAGAGTCTATTTACTTTAATATGTAGAAGATTGATGATCTACGTTCTCTGCTCGTTCGTTTGGAACACAGAGAAAAAGAATACATGAAAAAAAAAGAACCAACGTGCTAACAACATAATTGGTTGACATCGTGCTGCATATTCCGAATTCTTCACTGCGTTCTCGCTTTTGCATAAATTGTAGGCGTAAAGCACCAGTAACAAACGTTTGCGTCGCTATTTTTGTCTTTTCGTCGCTCACCTAGGACAAAAAGTTATTATTATACGTTTATTTACAGTTCTGCAATAGTTTGTTTGAATTCCTAAAGGATTTGCTTTCATTTCGAATAAAAGCAAAATATTATAATCCGATTAAAACCTACTCGGTTCCCGTAAATCAATTTGACGGTGAATCCGTGAATGCACCAAATTGAAAAGGTAATCCTCACCTTGTTAACTTAAAAACTTTAAACGGTGGTCATAGAAAACTGTCAAACCTACTGTTTAGCTTTCAGTTTTCATTAATAGCAGAAATAATAACTCGCTGAGTTAAGATGATATTAGAATCTTCTTTTTTTATTCAGATTTTTAAATATGAACCATCACTGGTGACTGTACAATAGTCACTAATATATTTTTTAAATCTTTTTTAGTATATATAGTACAGTCGCCTGCAATAAAATCTAAAGACCTCGACTCTAGTGCACGTGACTACATTAAACATTTGAAATATCGAATTCCTGGAAAAATCAATCTATCCAGCTTAATGAACAATGCAGGCTTTGTAATATGCCTGATATACCTCTGTTCCGTGGAATTTACTTGAAACAAACACGATCCGTTGTATCGTATGAAAATGTTTATCGTCAAAGGTTAACAATTTGGTTGTAGGCATCCAGGAATTGGAACTGAACTCTCTGAACCAAACTTAACTCCCTTAATAGAACGAAATTACGTTCCAATTATTGAAAACATTTAAACGCTATATTTCTAATTTTTCGAACATAAGCTCTCGGGTGTACAATCATCAATCAGCATAAGAATAAACTGACCTTTCTTTGGCTATAAACTTTTCGCGGAGTTGCCGTATGAAGGAGGGAGGTGTATAGGGTTTCTATGATCGTAGGTTAAGCGAAAAGTAAAATAGGGGTTGGCTGTGGGAGATATCAAAGTGTTTGTTTACTGCCGCGCTTAGAAGTTTATCGAAGCAGTAATCACTGTTTTGTACTTTTATTGCATTTTTTTTATTTGTTACTCAGATTGTCAATTATTTGTGTTTTATCATCATGATTTGTTGGTATTTTGGTATGACTAAGAAGCCTTTGAGAAACTTTTTATATATATATAAATCAGGTCTCTACTCAGGCCACACTATGCCGAGATTACTGTAGGCTGCGTACAGCGTATCATCATATCGATGAACGAGGGGGGGGGTCCCACATACGATAAACGGAGGAATTTGTGCGTCCCGGCGCTTTGTTTCGGGACTACCGGACCGGTGTGACCAAAACACGGGGCTGTCCCGGACGTATGGTCACGTTTGCCATAACTCAAAACGTAACTAGAGGTATAAAAGTACCCTGTGTGAGCAGTGAAGCATAGCTGTGTATTGTGTAAAGTGTGGTTGAGATTAAAAGATAATTAGCAGAACATATCACAGTGAGTTATCGTAAGTTGTTTCACAAAGCCGCGCCCCAAACAAAGGACAAATGTGGCTTTATTATCTGTCATCGCACACCGAGAGCACTGGCGCGCCGTAGTGACGCGCCGAATATTCCCGTAGGTACTTAGACAGATACAACATTCATATTTTGTATCTATCACTTTACGGGTACACATAAGAATTCAAAAGCCTGGACATGACACAGCATTTTTTTAGTGTCATAAGTGGCAGACACCCATAATAAATTAGCGTCAGTGACAGGTGCGCTACCAACCTTTAGTACTCACGGAGTCAGTTGAATATATGAGATGTTGTAGCTTATTTAAAAAATCGCCATTATTATTTATTTATTTATTTGCAATACATATGACTACAGGTAACATAAGATAGCCTAGAGTACATATGCGCCTGGAAGGCATTGCAATTTGGAGTAGAGAGGGGCAGATATTTAAAGTCTATACTAAATTTAATTTACTTGAGTTTTGTATAATAAATTATGCAATAAATTATTAGCAAGGTTCATGCACGGATGCGTCTGAATGTTATGTTATAATGTAATATTTTGATGTAAAACCGCTTTCCCCATTAATGGGATTATTCAGAAAATCAATTATGCGAATGACTAACGACCGCTAATTAGTCTGGTTACTACCAAATACGCCATCACTCAGGCCAAATAAAATTTCGTTGCACAAATTATACTTCTACATTTTGAAAAAAAAGGCACCGTGGGCTGTACACCCAGGGGTGTCTGACTTAGATGGGTGAGACAATAGGCCTATAAGCCTGAAATAGTCCTGTCAAATTGATGTTACTTAGACACAGAAAGTGGTATATCTCCCTTGGGCTACTTTCCCACGCCCTTCAGGTTTAAGAAGTGTTTTCCTATGAATAAAAGTACTGTTCTTGAAATATTTCACCTACTTACACCTTTTTTAGACACTTTGGAAACTATACCTACATACTTGTTACATTTATACATATGCTGTAGTTGCTAACGTCGTACCATTATTAAAAATGTTATGAATCAAATCATACATAGTAGCGATGACTTCATTTCTACGACATGACATGACACCTTAGCACGACACCTTACTTTTTACAGATACTCCCAAAGGAGTCCGGCGAAGTTCTATGTATTTTCAGTCTGCGGTTTAGAGGTCCCGTGCCTAGAAAAAAATTAATGATACTTAAAGAAGAACACTCAACTAAGAAAAAAGGAAATTGTTGCCACTTTTCTAAAGATGGGATTATAAAGGTATAGGGCCGACAAAGTATAGTCGTTCAAGGGTCATACATAATGTTTTCGGCAAATGTCGGAAAATCGTATTTTCCTCACAAGTGTCAGTGACTCAGTGTTGATTGACATTTTCCCATAGAAGAAAAAATATCGTACAACGCCCCCCCCTGTAAATGTTACTGAGTGGCCTTCAGTAGCGCTACCATGAGTTGACATCGAAAACTGACATAACGTAAACTATTGCTCTGTCTCTTTCAAATGCATCATAATGAAAGAGACAAAGCGATAGTTTTCGGTAGCGAGGATAGTATTTCTGAGTATTTCAAACTTGCACTCGCACTACTAGATTTTGTGCTACTAGCGCACTTGTGACTCAACTGGTGTTGCAGGTGTCTATGGGTGGCGGCAATCGCTTACCATCAGGTGATCTGTCTGCTCGTCTGCTACCAATCGCATAAAAATAAAAAAAAACATGGTAGTGCTACTGATGCTTAACGTACTATAAATGGCACTCGATAAATCGATTAATGATCCTATGAATGATGACTATGAATTTGTAAGCACGAGTATGAACTCGTGTTTACAAATTCGTAGTCCGTCAGGCGCGCCTACCTTACATGTGTACTCAACGATTATTTATAAGTACATAATGTTGCATGTTTACATCAGCGTTATAAAGGTATGGTAAAACAAACTTCGGATGTGTAGGTATGACGTTATTTAATCAATTAAGTACATAACAAATTGTCTAAAAAGGCTGCAGGAGGTACTATATTACCCCGTCGACTTGCAAACCCCATATACCATAATATGCTCATGGTATGCGAACAGCAACCAACTGTTCGCTTACCTGCAACACAATAACATTATTACCCTAAAATAGCTTGTCGTCCTTGAATTGCTCTATCTACGTATGTACTATGTATGTATAGTATGACCTGCTGCCCGAATATCGAGATTTTATTCTGGCCCTTAAAACATATGGGTCAATACTATTAAATGCAGAGAGTATTTCACTATTGGCTTCTTCTTTCCATCGTCTCTGCACTTTCCTCGGATAAACGGTGTCGTCTTTTTCGATCAAGCAAGACGCAAAGAACAATGGACACATCGAAGCGGCATTATACTAAATAAACCAAATCACTTGGAAATCAAATCCAGGGAAATGCTGTTGTCTAGGTTAAATAAATAAACTCAAAGGTCCAGAAAATACGCGAAAACGTAAATGAATAGATCACACATTTAAAACAATTTAAAAAGATGTCAAATATCTTAACTATCAAAATGACATTATGATTGACTCAACGTTTCGTTTTTCCTCTGTGATGTGAGTTTTGTTTACTGAATTGTTTGGAAATTGAAAATAATTTAACTTTTTATTCCATGCTTTCAAAAATATACTTATAATAAGATAAAATAAACATTTTGTTGCTTAGTTTAATTAGTATGTTTCCAAATATGTATGGTTTCGGAAAACATGAAGACTGCTCTCGCCGGTCTTCTTTGAATACGACTGTTAAAATGAGTCGCAGCACTAGTGGTTAATAGAGGTAATGTCGTTATGAGGCGCGCCGGCTGCGGTGACTAATGATCTAGCTCACACACACGGGTGCGGATTATCCCACGAAATATTTGTCTTTGTTTACGCGAGCCCGAACCTTACCCTTCCATTAAAAGTACTTCGGTGGGATGAGGTGTCATTGAGCGGCAAATTTTGGTACCTTTAGGCCAGAGGTTCCCAAACCTAAACTTAAAAAGTTACATAATAGTAACTACCCACAATTTGTTTTTATGGCCTCCCCATTCTTACAGACTTAAATATTTCTATTACCACAGTTAAAATGTGATGGTTTAAACCCCTAATTGAGGTTACTTGAGCCTTTGAAAAAGTACAAGCTATAAAAGTAAAACCTGAATAAAATCGGTTTACTGGATAGTTAAATTAGTTAATTTACTTGTCAATTTTGTTTTATATAAATCCGAAAAAACCTTTTGCTTGGGCGATGCAATTTAGCTTAGTGATATCTGTTGATGGTTTATCGAACTACTGTAACAACAATTTATAACTTTTTAACGTTTGCGAGTGTTATTTTTTTCACAGAATCTTTAACCACCCCCTTGTTGCCTGCAGCGTCCACCAGGGGGCGATATCGCCCACTTTAGGAAGAACTGCTTTAGGGGTACAGAGCTAAACTGTGACTGGCGAGTTGTAACAAAGCCGTTTTCTGGGAGGAGGCAAGTCACAAAGGGATGATAGACCGTTACCCACAGATAACAAAACGCTTCGGAATCAATACTTGAAGGTGCTTTCCAAATCAAATCGATTTTGTTACAACTATTCTCTATTGCAACTCGACTCTTTCTCCCCCCAAAACCTTACCTACCCTATCCAGTAAGATGCATTACATTTTGCTTTCATTTGTTCTGACCGAACCTAGGACCCTGTAATCACGGCCCGGTATGTAAACGACTAGACCAACGGAGCGCTATACATATATTAGGCATTATTAAGAGAAATTTCAATATTATAGAATTTGAAATTTTAGGGTTATATAGTTATGTATACGACCATGCTTATGTCTCCAATACTACGAATGTCAGTTGCTTATACAACTAGACAATATACAGCAATATTTACATGCTAAACCTCAATCACGAATTAAACAAAGCACCGAAAACAATGTTCAATTTTATTGTACTCTCGTGATATACGAGTATATCACCAGAGTACAATAAAATTGAACTCGTTAGGATAAACCTATCAAGTTTCAAATAGCTCAGGAGATCCAGTTATATTCCCCTCTTTGAGTCACACGAGTTAGAGTGCTATATTCAAAGGAACTGCAATAACAAATGGGAGCCGTCTTTTACGAATTCAGACAGATTTGTTATCGCCACACGTAACAGATATTCTTCCGAACTCGCGACACAGTTCAGCACAATATAGTGAAGTCAATTCACAACTTTTCGTATCCGCATTCGTGTGTTGTCGTCTTTTTGCTTCGTGAAGATGAAGCAAGCAGATAAATCGTTTTTATATTATTTTCACAGCTTTTCGCTAATCTATCATTTGCTTTGTGAAGATGTGGCAGGCAGATAAATTTTTTTTTTATGTGTTAGGTGGCAGACGAGCCTATGGATCATCTGGTGTTAATATTTATTGTTGTAGCAATTACCTTGAAAGTTTCTTTAACGGCGAAGCAAACACTTACAAATCTATGTTTCAATAAAACTCGTCCTATGACTATGAATTGAAAGAAGTGATTCATCGCATATCTCAGCTATTTATTTCACTTCAAATTTCTCTTCTATACTGTGGCAACATTGTGGATATCTTCCAATCCCGCTCACCCATAATGTATCACACGGTTCCGCGCACAAAGACCACGCGGTTTGCCAAAATGCCTTGCCTAGGCAATAATCTCGGCCGTGTCCTTATATTGTGGCAAGGTAGCGGGTATCTCCCGATCCGTTGGGCGACCCTCGATGTATCACAGGCCGGTCGGTCCACCGCCGCCCGCGCTCACCGAAGGCGGCCACACGTCACTGTCGTGCGGCTGCGGTATCGGACCCGATCGCCGATCTCGCCTAATGGCGCCATTACTAAGCGTCACCGAACCGAAAGCTGAGCAGGAGTCTTTTAATGGCTATTGTCTCCCAACAGAAGGTTTCGTTTCTTGATCCTTGACTGCGATGGCATTAAAAAAATTAAGGATCTTTTTTAAATTTAATTTACACTTCAAGCAGTCGCGTTTCTCGCAGAACTTTCTATCTCGTACCTTGATTGGTTTGGCTGCAGCAGTATTTTTCCACTTCTACGAACGGTAACGGTAGATCACAAAGTATTTTTTGTCCCAGATTCTGCGCCGGAGCTGCACTACACGTTCATCGAGCAGGCGCTGCGCGCGGGCGGCGCCGTGTCGCTGCGCTGCGCCGCGTCGGGCGCGCCGCCGCCGCGCTTCACCTGGCTGCTGGACGCGCAGCCGCTCGACCAGTACCGCGCGCAGCACAGGTACCGTGGTACACACTGCATATCATTATCATCTTTTGAGCAAAGATTTAAATTAAATCTTTGCTTTTGTGCGATCGTGGCTAAGTCGATAAGAACCTGCGTTCTTAAAGGGAAGATCGTAAGTTTGAATTTGGGCATGCCTCATGGAGTATTTTTTGAAATTAACCATTTCTTCTAATAACCACTTGACTGTGAACAACATTAATTTGTTCTACGATTTTTTTGGAAATCATTGTTATCATTTTATACTCCCGATACAAAATGAACAAGTTAAGTCACCGACTTTTTTTATGCGAATATCCAGAAGTCAAAGAACAAATGTTTATTTACTACGTTATTACCAGATTCACCAAAACCAAGACCAAGTCCAAGTGAACCCCGGTCTCCAAAGTGACTTGTCGTCGCTTTATGCTAATTTCCAACAGCTACAAATAGAAACTTTATGCCAATAAATACTATGATAAATTCGGTTAGATACTTCATAAACGAGGAGACGTCTGTGAACGGCGACGTGGTGTCGGTGCTGAACATGAGCGCGGCGGCGGCGGCGGACGGCGGCCGCTACACCTGCCGCGCGCACAACGAGCTGGGCCACGCCGAACACTCCGCCCGGCTCAACATCTACGGTAAGGGATCTGCTTCTTCTCTTGCTCTTCTAGGCTTAAAAGCATTGAAAAGATTTGTAAGTCTTTCACGAAGTATTACTCCGGCTTAGACTTCTATGATATCTGTACAAAACCTTGGTTGGTACATACATGAGGTTAAAATATCTCGATTCTTGGGTGATCTTAATATTTGACAATATTCGAAAAATATTTTTGATTACTTGTAAAGGTATTTGTAGTGATAAATAACGATGACTCGTACTGTATAAACATCAAACTACAACACTTAGGTTTTATGTTGAATGCAGTAACTGTACTCTGTTCAGTAATGGGATGATCCGAAAACACTGAATAAAGTTCTGCAAAATAATTTGAAATATATGTCAAAATAAAACTGTGAGAAGTTTTACAACTTTTAGATCAACATAAAAATATTACTCTTGTCTACCCAAAGGTTGAAATAAATGGTTATCGATAATACCGTCTTATTGTACTGTCTTCTTAATTGTAGCCCATATCCCTATATTCTGTTTTTATGCAAGAATCTAAGTTTTCGTTTCGTAGCAAAATAACCTTAGAAAACAAAACTTTGAATTGATCATGGAGGTAGTTTCATTGCAGAAACAGACGATGACATTTAATCACCACCCATATTGCTCCATCATTACTCCTTAGATTAGAAAAGCTTGTCTCCTTACAATTTGCTATCATCTTTCATCATGTCCCGTTCATCACGCCAGGTCCCCCGTCGATCCGAGCGCTCGGCCCCGTGCGCGTGGTGGCCGGCGCCAACGCCACCGTCTTCTGCCCCTACGCTGGATATCCGATCAGGTCCATAGAGGTGCATTCGCTAGGATGATTCCTCTACGCACGTACTCATAAGTAGCACGCTTGCTTTGCAATATGACGAGTATTAGCCAAATAGTTCACTAGTTAAACATTCTGCTGCTGCTAAATGAGCAAACGAATATATTTGAAGTTATCGCTTTGGTAAATTGAGGAATAATGATTTTACTTATGCTTTTGACAAGATGTAAGTCATAAAAACAATGCTTAATTGATACATTTATTTGTAATTTACTTTATTAACTTTAAAAATTGTTTATTAACTATATTAAAATGTAATGAAAAAATAAAATTATGTTGTCGAGTTTCACATCTCTAAATATTGGGGAGTGCTTCAGGGAATTCCGCTAGGTCCAATATTTCAAATGTCTCACAAATGTCCAGTCATACTGAAAGTGTGGTCGATATGTCAGCTCAGTGTCGTGGTGGGCGCGGGGCGCGGCGCGCGCGGTGGGCCCCGCGGGGCGCGTGTCGGCGCGGGGCGCGGAGCTGCGGCTGTGGCCGGCGGCGCCCCCCGACGCGGGCCACTATGCCTGCGCCGTAGCCGCCCCCGGGGGCGCCGCCGCCAGGAGGGACATTGAGATACAAGTTAGAAGTAAGTTCACCATACTAAAGCTAGGTCAATGTTTAATACTAAGTATTAATTTCGTTTGCCGGCTCTAAATGTTTGGTGTACGAATATGTACATGTATACAAAATTATTTCAAACCACCTCCTGTTGCAATAAAAAAATGCTAATTGGTCTTTATTTCATCGTTATCTTATTGAGTCTTTTCCCTATTTTGCGAGAAATTCATTGCTCAAACTACACATTTCAAATGTTCAAAATAATATTTTATGAAATAGAATTCCTCACCAAAAATTACGACGCTTTATTTAACAATAGAGTTGACCAAAACTCGATTCAAACGATCCAATTGCGATTTAAAGTTCTAGCACCAAGTTACTTGTTCCGCAAATCTTAAATTTGATACACTCTATAAAGTTGTTCGACCGTAAGTTTCTTGTAGGAGTTCGTGACTTTACTTAAATTAGCTAACTTAAATAGGAATTTTCAGTTATGAAATTATTGGTGAACGTTTCCCTCAATACCTATAATATTTTATAATGTATTACAATAATTAAAACAATTTTACATTGTTAAAATTTTAGGTACATACACGATTTTTTATTGATTTTACTTCTGGTTGTTTTAAATGTTGTCCAGTAAATGTTTCTATTATTTTTGTAGATCCTCCAAAAATCTCACCGTTTATATTTTCATCGGAGCTGACTGAGGGTAGCTCAGTGCAAGTTCTGTGCGGAGTGTCGTCGGGAGACAAACCGATGTATTTCTCGTGGCTCAAAGACGGAGCGCCTCTTCCGTCCAACTTGCAGGTAATCAAACAAGTTGCATTAGTACTGAAGCCGAATCTGTTTGTTGTGCTTGTGTTTTATATGAGATGAATCCTTTCAGATTGAAGAAAAGAGTTTGAATGAGTTTTCGTTGTTGATGTTCTCCGACTTGACGGCGCGGCACAGCGGAGACTACACGTGTAGAGTATCAAACCACGCCGCTACCGTTAATTATACTGCTACTCTTAGTGTCAAAGGTGAGGCTTCAATCATTTTGAGAGTCGATAAGGCAAAAGTAATAATACTTTTCGATATGCTTCTAAATATTCTTAATGCTTTGTGGGCAGTTGCACCAACGTGGGTCACGGAACCGCTTAGATACAGCAGTGTTGCTTGGAGCACCGCTGCAGTTGGAATGTTCAGCCAAAGGCTATCCTATACCCACTGTGACGTGGTACAGGCGGATCGGTATGTATGTAGGATGTTGGTGTTTTTTAGTATCCATATAATAATATAGAACTTAGTCCATTTTATATGAGCCTTTTTCAAGTTTTGTTCAAATTTCAAAGGAGAAGGCGTCTCCCTGACGCCAGAGGGAGCGGAGCAATGGCAAATAGTGGAAGGTCTTGAGTGGGGTGCGGAGGGCGGGGCGGTGCGCGCACGCAACGGGTCGCTGTCGGCAGCGGCGGCGGCTCGGACGCACCAGGGTCTCTACAGGTGCTTGGCAGACAATGGCGTCGGCCCGCCTCTGGCCAAGCATGTCAACCTTACGGTGCATGGTGGGTACATCTAGACGAAGTATTTATCTGTTCCCATGACCAATTAGTTTTTTATAATATTATTATTTCTGTTTAGAGCCAGCACATTTTGAAGGCTCCGGCGGCAATGTATCATGCGTCCGGGGACAGAGCGCATCGCTGACGTGCCACGCACTGGGAGACGCGCCTTTAGCGGTGCACTGGACGCATCTTGGCACGCGTCTTGATCTTAACTCTTACAGGTAACTTACTATGAGAAATGCCCTCTGCTAATAACACAAGATTGTTGGTTGGTAAGACGCATGATTGTTCTCAGATGGACCGTGTCTGAAGTTCGGACGGCAGATGGCCTTCGATCCGTCCTGCAGCTAAGAGCTGCAGAGCGGATCGATGCAGGAGAGTATCGGTGCCATGCACACAACCAGTATGGGAGGAGTGAACTCCTCATGTACTTACACGTAGAAGGTATACTCTGTAATACACCAGTGAAGTTTTAATTTTGTCTTACTTTGTGATTCCACCTGATCTTATCTTTTACTTTCACTGTAGAGCCTCCAGAAGCGCCAAAGGCGCTGCAGCTCGGAGGTGTTGGGACCCGCTGGGTCCGCCTGGTGTGGCGGTCACTACCTGGCCTCGGAGTGTACTACAGCGCCTTATGCACTGCTCTGCACTCGTTGCCAGGCGTCGACGCAAAGCACACTACTTCAAACCTAACTTTAGAATCGCTTGGAGATGACAGGTAGGTTTAATTGACGTTATCTTGAGTTTGTTCAAAAATATCAAAAACTACAGATAGATTATAATTTTTTCTCATGTACTTCTACAGGGTTGATGCTGACGGATACAGAACGTTAAGTTCACGGCTAGAAGGTTTAAGGCCGGCTGCAGCGTATTCTTTAAGAATGGCGGCCGCGAATCATGTTGGACAATCGCCACATTCCGATCCTCTACTATTTACTACGTTAGACGAAGGTACATACCATCTACAGGGCAACTTGAAACAACATAAATATTGGTCTTGAATTAAGATTATTTTGTTAACTTTTGCGTTTCTCTATGCAGCTCCATCAGCATCTCCGCAAAATGTTCGTGTAAGGCCGGGAAATATTGGAGAACTACACGTTACGTGGTCGGTAAGTTCCAGAGTTCTTTAGTAGAACTTATAAAGTAGAAGTTACTTTTATTACAGAATGATAAAAGATCCGGTCTAAATGATACCGATAATGTATGATCAATCTTGTCAGGCACCGCCTCAAGATAGTTGGAACGGTGAACTGCTAGGCTACGTCGCCTCCTGGAGGGAGCTGAGTCGGATAGAAGAGGAATCAGACGGGGAGGAAGGGGAGAGGAACGGCGCAGCCACGTCGCCCGGGTGGAGCAGCGCCGAGCTGACGCTGGGCGGGCTGCGCTCGTTCGCGCGGTACGCGGTCGCCGTGCGCGCGTACAACCGCGCGGGGGCGGGCCCTGCTTCGCCTACTGTCTATGCTACTACTGCTGATGGTGGTATGTTAAAATGCTAGTTGCATGTACTGCAATTCAGTTGTTATAGCCTGACACGCTCTTTGGAGCATTATCTTCTTGCCTTGAGCCATCGACTTTCTCTTAACAATGATCATTCTTATCTTCTCACTATTTTTTTACTTATTTTTTATTATTCTTTATGTGTGTAGTGTATTATTATGTACCTACCAAATAAAGTCAACTCTATTCTATTCTTTACTTTTTTACATTTTCTTTCTATTGAAGACCATACCAAGATCAATTTCCGTTTAAATTTCATTGACAGGTGCTGCTTTCACATTTCCTCTTGTGCTCTAAGAAACATTTTAATTACTTACCTTGTCATTTTCGTCTCGCCTCATCTTTACATTCTCATCTCTCTCGCACGCAAATGGTATTTCATCTAGACCACGTTATTTCAAATAACCTTATTTACCTGCACGGTCAAGGGTTCTATAGAGAAGTGTGTGTGGTCCAGTGCCGGAGTCCCCGCCGCTGTCGGTGTCGTGCGAGGCGGCGTCGGCGCGGACGCTGCGCGTGCGCTGGGCGCCGCCGGCCGCGCGCGCGCACGCGCTGCAGGGCTACGAGCTGCACTACGCGCCGCTGCACCTCTCACCCTGTGAGTACCTCTATCTGAATTTACAGGGTGTAACAGTAAATATCTACGTCTTTTTAACCACGTTTTCATTCTGAACAACATTTATGACTTTTGGAAATTCGCATTAAATTCTACTTTACACACAAAGTCGGTCACGTGGCTTGTTCAGTTGGACCAACCAAAGGAGAAAATGGGTGGTGAAGGCCAGGTTAAACCAGGAGATCAAAGACTTGATAGCCGAGCCGAACATGATCGGGAAGATAACATCATCCCGACTACGCTGGCTCGGACAGGTGGAGAGAATGGGAGAGATCGTGCAGCCAAAAGAGCCTATCTAGGACGACCAATGGGGTGACGTCCTGTGGGTCATCCGAGATACCGCTGGAGGGACGAAGTTTGTATGACAAATCAGAAAAAATATTGACGAATTTTCAAAAGTCGTAGAACAAAATGTTGTTCATAATAACTAATGACGTGATAAATGTTCTTGTGATTTCGACAAAAAAATCTCTTTGTAAGCATGGAGCGGCGCCGGCGGCGGCATGGTGGCGCGCGTGGGCGCGGGCGGCGCGGGCGAGGCCACGCTGCAGGGGCTGCGCGCCGCCGCCAACTACAGCGTGAGCGTGCGCGCGCGCGCCGACGCCGGCCTCGGCCCGCCCTCGCCGCCCGTCTACTGCGCCACCCGGGAGGACGGTGAGACTCTGTTAAGCCTTTGACTGCCACATTACTAGACACAACAGAAAAAGGTTTGTTTGCCGGTCACCGGTCACCCTCATGGCGTTCAAAGAGTTAAGCTCGAGATCGCTGATCTGTCAGTGAGCCGAAATTAATCTTGGCCTTTGATACGAGATGTCAATGTTTTTCTCGGTCTCGTGCAGCTATCCTTCCACCAGCCCATGGTCCTACCGTCTGGGCAGACGGACCGATTCTAAGGAGACGTTCACCAGATACTTACTAAGGGCTTTTTCTCCAGTGCGTTCCTTCACTCCCTACAAAGTCAGTATATTGTCCCATCTAAATGTTACTTCTCCGCATATGCCAATACTTTGAGGTCTACGTAGCAAATGTGAACTTTTTTCCAGCGATTGCGTAGGGGCCCATATAGCAACAAGCCAGTGTGTTGATCTGAGATACGCCTTCATAGCTTCTCGATCTAATGCCAACCTCTCAATAAGGCTGAGCCATCATAGTCTATTTTCATTTCGCCATTTTTTTATATTAAATGGGTTTGCACTAGTTGGTTTAACTGGTTTAATTTTCACCTGATAGAGAATGACAATAAAGCGACTTAGAGACGCTTTAATTGTAGTTCTCTGGGAATACAGAAGCCGGCAAGTTGTTCTATTATTTAGCAGTGTGCCATGTCGTATTTGCAGATTAATAAAATAATAAACAGGAGTTAAAGTTTAATCTATGTTTTGTAACGCGCAGTCCCGGGTGCGGTGGAGTCGATCCGCGCGCTGGCGGCGGGCGCGGACGCCGTGCGCGTGGCGTGGCTGCCGCCCGCGCAGCGCGCCGGCCGCCTCACGCACTACACGCTCTACACGCGGAGCTCGGCAAGTGAGGCAGATTACTTTATTGTTTATTGCTATTGCTGGTTGGATGGTACTAGTGTTAAAATTCCCTCCTTGTCGGAGAATACTTCGCCACACCGAATACTTAATAGTGGGGGGAATGAGGGTTAATATGGGTGAGGATGTGGGAGGAATGAGGCTTTTTTTTGCAATGGACGCAATGGCACGACATCACATCCGTTGGCACTGCTATACTGGCCCGCGACCTATTGTAGGACAGAGGAAACATGGGATGGCAACGAGTTCCACCGTTTAATGGTGAGCTGCTAAACTTGTAGTCCGAGAGTCTATTAGATGGGATGAGACAATATTATAAAAAATGTTAATGATTTTATTTTGTATTCTTCGTATAGATTATCACGGAAAAAATATTCAAAGAATCTCAGGAAATAGTATTTTGCTCCAGTGTCTATAAAGTTTCTGGTCTAAAATACCAGGAAATGGATAAACTGAACTATAAATAGAGTTCGTTGAAAGGGTCGGGGGCGAGTGGTCGCAGCGCGTGGAGGCGGGCGGCGAGGAGGGCGAGGAGGAGGTGTGGCGCGAGGTGGTGGGGCTGCGCGAGCGCACCGTGTACGAGTTCTGGGTGCGCGCCGCCACCGCCGCCGGCGCCGGCCCGCCCACGCGCCCCGTCACCGCCGCGCCCACCACTCACGGTACCTCATTACCTGTCATTATCATCATCACTTCACAGCGTGTCATTCTTAATAGCGTTCAAAGCCGCTTGCAAATACGCTTGTAGCATGATCTATATTATATCAATTGGAGTTGGTTTTGGACAACTTTTAAATGAAAAAATTAATCATAATGTAACAAATTATTGCATGCCTAATACTCATTTAATCAAATTATTGCTAGGATGAATACATGTAGTTTTAGTAAGCAATCCATAATTACATTGATGATTGGAAATGCTTTAGATATTAATAAAAGAGATTTAATTCAGGGGTTTCTCAACCCTATCTGACCTTAATGTTAATAAAATAATTTTGTGTGCCTTCCCCTTTTTCTAGGTATTACACACCTAGCCAAATAACAGTATTCATTTGTTGAATACATTATATACAATTTGACATATAATCATAGTGACAAATTTGTGTTTTTTTGACACAAACAAATTTATTGACAATAAGTTCTTGTTGACTGGCAAAACTTTTTATTTGCCTAATAAAATAAAAGAGAATTAGCTACTTTGTTAGCGTATAATATTAATAACATGTTATACAGACCTGGAAGTACTTCCAAAAATAATTTAAATTAGAATCTGAGACAATAGAGGAATCCTCTAGCAAACCAATGACAAACGGACACCCTAATTACCTAAACCTTATTCATCAGAATATACAGGGTCTGTCTGGCAAAATTACTTGAGCTCGAATTATTTTTAAATAAAATGAATGTTCATGTATTATGTATTACCGAACATTGGTTAAGGCAGTATGAATTAATTATCAATATAGATAACTATAGCGTCGGTAGTTCGTTCACGAGAAGGTCGGCAATCCGAGGTGGGTCACTAATTTTGTTAAATAAATGTATTAAATTTAAAGAACGCAAAGATATTGTTTCACTTTCACTTGAGCGAACTATTGAGCTAGCATGTGTTGAGCTTGAACAACATGTCCTTGTCTGTGTGTACAGGCCCCCATCTGGGAATTTATTTCATTTGAATCCATTATGGAAGAAGTATTAAGAAAAATATGTTCATCTAATAAAAAAGTGGTTGTGTGGCGGGGATTTTAATGTAAATATTTTAGATAATTCACAAAACTCGATGCGTTTACTAAATCTTTTCAGATCTTTTAATTTACATAATCTTTTTAATGAACCCACGCGAATTACCCCTACCACAGCTACTTGTTTGGATAACATATTTGTAATTGTGATGTATTAGACAAGTCCATAATAAACTTTATAAATTCAGATCATAGTGGACAGATAGCACAGTTGGAATACCGTCATGCACCCTCTTCGTTTAGTTTTGTATGTAGGCCAATTACGGCAAACCGCAAAGAAAAGTTTAAAGATAATATTAATAGGAAGGTGCCTGCATTATCGTATAATGATGGAAATGCAAATATACTTTATGAGAGCTTTTTAATGTAGTGGAAAAGGAATTTAATGAGATTTTCACTAAGAAAACAATTAAATTAGATACTTCTAAAAGTAAATTCAGTGACTGGGCCACTCAAGGCATTTACAAAAGCAGAAAGAGGTTATTTGAATTATATGGTATCAAAGCCAATTCAAATGACCCTAAGTTAATTGAATATGTCAGAGCATACTCAAAATTATTCAAAAAAGTATGTGCAATGGCAAAATCAAATTATTTGAAAGATAAGATTATAAAAGCCACTAATAAAAGTAAAATATCATGGAAGATCATAATAATGAGACTTGTAAAAATAAAACAAAAGAACACAAGCTCTCTCTTAAAATCGATGGCAAATCAGTTGTTTCTGACTCTGAAGTAGCAGAAAACATTTCAGTCTTTCTTTTCTAGTATAGCAGTCACCACCACTAACAAACTAAACTCAAGCGCACATCTTGGCTGCTTCTCTGCTCAAATCACATGTTGATGAATGCAAGACTATACCTTTAAATTTACTCATATCAATTCTGATATAATTTTAAAAACATTCAAAGAATTGAATATGAACCAACTGAGGATTTATGGGGACTCTCGGTAGACATACTACAAAATATAATACATGCTATCGCACCCATCTAGCTATGATATTCAATAATGTGTTGACGACGGCGTATTTCCCGATATGATGAAATACAGTAAAATAATACCATTATTCAAATCGGGAGAGAAAAGTGACCCGTCTAACTTCAGACCAATTTCTATACTACCAGCTCTTAGCAAAATTTTTGAAAAGTAATATTCATTCCAGTTATTGGCTCATTTGAATTTGAATAAAATATTGCACAGTAAGCAATTTGGATTTACAAAAGGTAAATCCACTACTGATGCTGGAGTGGCGCTTATCAAGCATGTCTTTGATGCGTGGGAAAATAAGCGAGATGCTATTGGTATATTCTGTGACTTGTCCAAAAGCCTTCGATGGTGTAAATCATGAAACGTTGCTTATGAAGTTACATCATTACGGTGTCTTAGACAACCTCAATTAGTCTAATCAAATCTTATTTATCTGATAGGATTCAAAAGGTGAATGTCAATGGAATTAACTCTTCGGGTGCCCCTTTAGTTATGGGTGTACCCCAGGGCTCGATATTGGGGCCGTTGCTGTTTTTAATCTACATAAATGACCTTCCTTACTATACTAAAGATCTATGTGAGATAGTGTTATTTGCTGACGATACATCCTTGATTTTTGAGGTTGATAGACAAAAAGAAAATGTTGACGATCGGTAAATAACACTCTCTCTCAAGTACTACACTGGTTCACTTCTAATAACTTAGTTCTTAATTCAAAGAAAACTAAATGTGTAAAGTTCACTATGCCCAATGTAAGGGCAGGTCAATATTAATATAGTCATGATAACGAACCTATTTGAAATTATAAACTCCACAGTTTTTCTAGGCATCACTCTGGATTCCAAATTGCAATGGAGCCCCCATATTGCTGCCTTGGCAGGAAGACTTAGTTCAGCTGCATATGCAGTTAGGAAAATAAGGAATCTGACTGATATTGAGACTGCAAGACTGGTATATTTTAGTTATTTTCATAGTCTGATGTCATATGGTCTATTGCTGTGGGGATCCGGTGCTGACATACAAGCTATCTTCATATTGCAGAAGAGGGCAATTCGCGCCATCTATGGGCCTTTAGATCACGTGACTCACTTAGAGAATTATTCAAGGAAATAAATATTTTACCGTAGCTTCTCAATACATTTTTGATTGCATTATGTTTGTACGTAAAAAACTTGCAGCTTTACTCGCGAAAATCTGATTTCATAGCTTTAACACACGAAATAACATAGGGCTTGCGGTCCCAAAATCTAAGACTTCATAAAATTGGCAACTCATTTATGGGATTGAGTATAAAAATGTTTAATAAGTTACCACAAAGAGTAATTGACTTACCATTGCATGAATTTAAATTTCATATTAAAAACTGTTAATGCAGAAAGGCTACTATAATGTAGAAGATTATTTAGATGATAAGGATTCCTGGACATATTATCTTCTCGCCTATTCTATTAAATGTATAAATCTGATTTTATAATTTTACTTTGACGATTATCTAAAACGATATAAAGCATTGGTACACATCATACTGTTATTGTAATCTTAATAATATTTTTTATTATCAGAATGAATTGTATAATACTGATCATAATTTGAAAAGAGTGACTACTGAGTTTCTTGCTGATTCTTCTCGGTAGAAATCGACTTTCCGAATCAGCGGTAGCTTACATAATATTTGACATTCATAAATGTTCTATAAGGACTTAAATTGAATAAAGAATATTTCTATTCTATTTCTATTTCTATTTCTATTTCTAGAATTGTAAAATAGTTTCAAGTTGGGTATAAAACTTCTACTGCCCTTTGGTGTGAGTTGGAGTATCTACTCAGGGCAGTGTTGGCGCTTTTTGGGGATATCACATTCAGCAGTGACACAAAATAAATAGACACAGGAAAGAGACACATCGATCGATATCTAAGATTTCAGTGACCTACGCTTCAGTACATCGTTTCGTGTCTGTATAGCTGCCGATTAATGTATTTGTAAGTTAACTACCTATTTGGGTTTGGCACAGTAAATGTTAGTGTGGTCCTCCGCACAAGCTCCCTATAGTCTCTCTTTGTAGGTTTTCGAGATCAATGACCATGCGCATGTATGAGTATTTAGCACGCAAAATATAGGCACACTGCGTCAGACAGACTATTTTGTGGTAGTAAACTGCAGCAAACTGATTGACTTATTTTATCTTGAATTATTTATTTGGAAAACCAACTAGCTTGACTAGGTTGTTTGTCGCTTAGTGCCCGTGCGCATCTCGTCGTTCGGGCGCGTGGTGGCGGTGGGGCGCGGCGCGCGCGCGCGGCTGCGCTGCGCGGCGGTGGGCGCGCCGCCGCTGCGCTGGCGCTGGTCGCCCGCGCCGCTGCCGCCCGCGCACACCGTCACTGACGCCGGGGATCTCATCATACACAGTGAGTTGTCCCTCAACCAATCAACGAAGGCTATACAAAATTTCCTATCTGAGAACTATTTTAAAAAAATCCAGCTTATGTCATGCTATCAGTATCACACAAAAACTAACCGTAAGTCGGTACGTGTTTGAACTTAATGTTTAAAAATAAATGCGAGTAATCCTCCCAGACGCTATTTTATTTTAGTTCCGAATCAAGCTTAAGGATTTATTCGTGACTGTCTGTTTATGGTTTACAACCAAATATTGTTCAATTTCGTTACAATTTTTCATGTCATCCATGAGCGTACCAAAACATAGTTTGTAACTGTTAATTTTTTTTACAAACCCCGTCGTCCCTGCTTTCCTTCGCTTTTGTTATTATAGCGCTTATCCACGCGGGTACCCTCGCTGTACCCTAAAACCTAACCTAAAACAGTAACACCCGGTATTCTTGATGATGGTACCTAATGGTTTTTTGCTGG
Organism: Cnaphalocrocis medinalis; assembly: GCA_014851415.1. Lineage (NCBI taxonomy): Eukaryota > Metazoa > Arthropoda > Insecta > Lepidoptera > Crambidae > Cnaphalocrocis > Cnaphalocrocis medinalis. Next base: position 257,682 of record CM026275.1, read on the forward strand.
TAATTCTTTTACTCCAGTTACTTTAGAATGTAAATTCTTACGTATGTAAGTAGTCTTACATACATAATGAATTCCTAGAAGCGGAATCGAGCGCGAACTTCACGTGCTCGGTCCGCAGCGGCGGCAGCGCGGGCGGCGACGCGGCGACGTACGCGCTGGTGGTGCGCGCGCCGCCCGCCGCGCCCGCGCCGCGCCTGCTGCGCGCCGACGCGCACGCGCTGCACCTGGCCTGGGACCCGCCGCCTGATACTGGGGCTGTCTTACTAGGTAACATTGCTTTATTAGTAGATCAACACTGACTCTAAGTGAGTCCCCTCTTTCTTTTTATGTGAGAGGTGTCAGGGGAGCAGACGCACCTGATGGTACGCGAATGACGTCCCGCATAAGTGGTAATACCAGTGGAGCCTGCCTATTACAAACAGCTAGGCTAAGTAAATAACAGTTGATTCCGGACCTTTTCGTGTGCAAACATTACTGTCAAACAACTTTTTTTTTCTGTAATGTTATGTGTGATTTAGTGACGAAATAAATTATTTCATTTTCACTCAGTGAAACACTCGGCCAGTTTTCATTTGACGTCGTGACTCCGACTGAGCCGGCCCATTCATGCCGGACCGTGACAATTCTCATGTTTTTCTTCTTACTTACTTGACTTATGTTTTTGCATGTCTGCGAGCAGGCTGAACACATGATACTTGAAAACTTGTGAACAACTGTATGTAAACTGTGTTTCTGGCAAATAAAAAGTTTATTTATTTATTTTAATGCGCCCTGCCCATTGCTACTTGAGCCACGCAATTCTTTGGACTATGTCCGTGACCTTAGATCTCCTTCGGACTTATCATTTCTGTTACGATCACGCAAGTTCACGCAACACACAACAAGTGTAGTTTCGCCTATGATACGTAATATGATGATAATTATTAGCTTTGAACTACTTATTAGTAACTCGGCACCTGCGTGTGCGCTAGGTTACACAGTGTGGTGGTCGCGCGGCGCGGATGAGGCGGGCGCGACGGCGCGGTCGCTGCGCGTGGCGGGCGGCGAGTCGGCGCTGTGGCTGCGCGGGCTGGCGTGCGGCGCGCTGTACCGCGTCACGCTGCGCGCGCACTCCGCCGCCGGCGCCTCGCCGCACTCGCGCCCGCTGCTCGCGCGCACCCGGGGAGACAGTCAGTACCACCACTTACTTTCAATAACATGAAAAGACGAAAATGTTGATTTATCATTTAATTAAACTATGTCCATCCATTATGTCAGGTATGATTTCATTCCTTTGATAAGTACAATTTTTGTCGATCACACTTGTAAAAGTAAATAAAACAGCAAGTAAACTTTGGTCCTTCTCTTATGCAATACATTGGTTAAAACACAAACGGAAGTCTCGTACAACAAGTTTTATTTACAAGTATTGTAATTGCATGTCGTAATTGAATGAGCAAGAGAGTCGTTTTGCGTAGAGGCGAAGGCGCCGCCGGGCAAGGAGTTCGTGTGGGCGAACAGCACGGCGCTGCGGCTCAACCTGCTGGCGTGGGGGGGGCGCTGCCCCGTGGCGGCGTGGGCGCTGGCGCTGCGCCCCGCCGCCGCGCCCAGCGCGCCCGCCTGGCTCGACCTGCGCGCCGACGGGGAGAGCGCGCTGGTGAGTCACTAGCGCAGTTACCCAGCGCTGCAGCGCAACCTGCTGGCGTGGCCGGTGGCGCTGCACCCACTGTAACTCTCCGCCATCTCTGATTTACATAGCCTTACATCGCAAAAAATATCCAAAACAATTCTTATTGTTCTAGTACGAAAAAGCTAACTGGTAAAAATATACAAAGTAATAAATAAAAATGTCGAGTGTTTGTACAAACATCAGCCTGGTTAAACTCGTAAACAAGTTTGTTTTCAACAGTCGCTAGCTAGAGATATAAAATATTACGTATTTTTACAGTCGCCAACACTTTAGGGTACCACTTATTTTATTTCCTTAATACTTTGAACTTTATTTTCTTCTACAGTTTCGTTTGGGCAATGCACTAATTAATTAATTTATCTTCTTCACCAATGACTTCAAATTTACCTACTTATCTAAATTGTGTTTTCCTGTAGGCGAGCAACTAGCGACCGGGCACGTGGTAACTGCTAACTTTTATTGCAGATCACATGGTACATTAAAATGGTCCTTTGAGCCAGGCCCTGGCTTCAACACAATGCGTTTGAGCTATATTAATTCACAATGCTTTAAATGTGTGTGTATGAACGCTAGATATGTTCAATGACGGTATTTCCCTGCAGGCGAACAACCTGCGCCCGGGCACGTGGTACGAGATCCGCGTGGTGGCGCGCTCCGCCGCCGGCGACACGCCCGCGCTCTACCGCGCCGCCACGCACACGCTCAATGGAGGTTAGCTCACATAACGATTGTCATGTCCGTAGGCTAACAGCTCATATACAAGGTGTATCTGGGAACATTTAGGTACATCCTTTTAACCATGTTTTCTATCAACCATTCTGAACAACATTAATTTGTTCAACAACTTTTTAAAATTCATACAAAATTTTTTCGGCTCTCCATACAAAATGACCAAGTCACGTGACCGACTTCGTATGGATGATGTTTTTTTTAATGCGAATTTTCAGAAGTCATAGAACAAAATGTTGTTCAGAGTGTTTTGTAGAACACGTGGTTAAAGGGATGTAAATGTTCACAAATACACCCTGTATATCTTTAATTAGGTAAATAAATTCTCATAATGTTTTATTTAATGTTTTGGTGTATATTCCCTGACTAGAGCGGCTCGGTGAGCCCATGGAGCTGCCGGTGGAGGCGCGCAGCCAGCTGGCGGACGGCGCGGCCGAGGCGCTGCCGGACTGGCGCGCCGGCCTCGCGCCGCTGCTGCTGGGCGGCGGGCTGGCGGCCTTGCTGGCTTCCTTAGCAGGTAAACACAGGCACCGACAGAAGTGTTCCTTTAATGATTTCAAAAGAAGAGTCAATAGGCTGTCACTAGACGACAGACCTGATCCACCTGCAGGCCACAAGTTACATGTTTTGGAGTAGAAAGACTATAGTATTTGTAATAGTTACAGGTCGTTGTCTCATCTTTAAGAACATTTTATTTACTCACAGTTCACTTTAAAAAATACCGATGAATGTCTGAGGGTGCATTTGCTGTGCATTGTGCATTAGGTACCTTGCCTAACGGATGATGAGATTCAATCTCACCCCGGAGACTTGTGTTTGTCTCTGGATAGTTCAGGATCTGGTATCTGTTGCTTCTTTGTGGTGAGGTCGTTATTTGTGACATTGCCTAGAATTTCACTAATGGTTGATTGGTCTCCCGGCAGTAGGGCTAGCGATGGCGCGGCGACGCTCGCTGTGCGCGCGGCGCGAGTGCTCGCTGCACGAGGCGCGCGCGCCGCACCCGCAGCTCTACACCACGGAGCCCGGCAAGCGCAACGGCAAGACGCTCACGCCGCCGGACAGTAAGTTAAATACTAGCGCTTTTACCAGTAAGCAGTACCACTGTTGGGCGCCAAAAATATTTTATTATTGGCGCCCAACGTGGGAGCGTTAAATTTACTATAGCAATTTGTATGACAGTCAGTTTGGTGGATCCCTTCTTTCGCCGTGGACGAACACTAAAAATAATAATCGTTTATAGGTGAACTCCATGAAATTAGCCCGTACGCGACGTTCAGCATGGCAGGCGGCGCGTGCAGCGAGGAGGCGCGCGGCGGCTGCGCGCTGCACCTGCGCACGTTCGGCCGCGCCGAGGCGCTCGACCTCGCCGCGCCGCCGCCGCGGCCCGAACCTGCTCTCACACGCTAACGGTAAGTGGTCTACACTAGATCAGCCAGTACGTGACTACCAGGCGAGTGGTGCGTACGGCCAAGAGACTAAATCTACTCGCATAAGATATAGTGACTGATTCTCGATATCACAGGATGGTGTTGTCAGTTGTTATATTGTTATAAGATGTTGTGTGAATTAAAACAAAATGTGGTGCTACAACACATAACAAAATTGTAATGAAGTATGGCTACTTCTTTTACTGATTTAAATAAACCTTAATCTAAATTTAGCACCGAACGCAATCAGTCATAATCGTATTTACCTAACATAATTTTCAGTCAGTCAGAAATGCACCTTACAGTCGTTTACATGCACTTCATTGCTTCACACCACGGCGCTGGTATTTTGACTACTAAATGGAATTTCGCAATCACCCTCGCACCGGAACAGGAACGAATATGTCTCTGTGCGAATGTCCTGGCGTTGCTGTGACCTACTTCAAGCCAGAGGAGTTATGAATCCCCGTTATTGTAACCGAAAACTATCTAATGTCCGAAACATACATTTTATTTGTAGTGGTATAATGATAAAGCTTTTGAATTAAAGACTAATCTAAATGTCATTTTTGTGAAATAAATAAATATATACGTGTATTACTTCGGAGTTTCGGACACCTCAATAATTGACACATCATTAAAAAAGAGAGAATGGTTATTATTTCCTTACTTTTGTTAGTAATGATAATACTCAGAAAATTTACATTATAACAAAATAAAAGTATGATGAAACAATAACAGAAGAAGATAAGGCGGTATAGAATAAATAATCAAATTAAAATAATTGCATTAGACGCTACGTACGTAAGCTATTCAAAGAAAAAAAAATGATACTGCCCGGTCCGCCCGACCCACCCAACCCGTGCCGACAACTAGCACTTCAGTGGACAGACATCGCGACAACAATACGTTGCCAAAAAATAAATGGAATAATAATATTCTCAAAGTATAATATCATCAAAGTAATCTAAATGCTACGCTTTGTACGCTAATACATTTTGCAGAACTTAAGAGCAGGACTTTTAATTTGATTTGAAGATAAAAATATCGAATACTCTTGATATTTTCAGGAATTCCTTATGCAACTTAATTTCGAACGTGCGTTCCGAGTATTGCTCCACTGACTGAGCTCGTAGTTTAATAACATTCGTAGTATATTAACTGACGGAGTATTCTATGATGTTTGTTGACTTAAAGTACACAGTCACAGACATAAGATACATTGTAGGTCCTCTAACACAAAGGAAATCTATATGTATTTGTTTTGCAGGTCTAGTGCTCTCAACCAATTCAGACGACATAGCACTGAGTGTTCACACACCTTGAATTAGTTAATTAGCAACTTATAAATTCTATTCACTGTACAAAATTATTATAGCATTCAAACTTACCTTCAAACCTACCTAAATATATCTGAAAATTTGACAAAAGACTACTGTATGTACTGACATGACTTGGCGTATGCTGATACGCCAAGGTGATTTTTCATTTGTTGTTCGACAACAAATGAAAGTACGCCTCAAGGTATTTGTGATAAAAGTATTTTTGTCATTTTTGAGTTTGGTGATAACAATTACTAAACTCGTAACAGTGAAACTGGTCTGAATGAGAACTACCTAGCCGGTCGTTTGAAATAACATCTTCCGTGTAAGAAACGGCCTATGATTGAAAAATATTTACTGTGATTCAAAATTGAAAAGCCAAGAGGAAGCCAATAGAAGGCTTGCACAGCAAGCCGATATCTTGGGGCTACAAACAGAGGGCGCTAGTGGCCCTCAGACAACACTCATCAGTGTTCCATCGTCGCTGAGATTGCAATTTCCGCTCGCCCGTGAATTCATAATTCCGAGTCCCATTGAGGAGGAGATCGCGATCCGACTGGAACGAAAATTGATTAGTAGGAGGAACGGCGTGTCTAGCTTATTATTACTTTTCTTTACAAATAGAGTTGTTGATTTGTTCCCTAGATTTTGAGATCAATAATTCCAAAAAGCTTTCGCATACAACTACACCCAGTAATATCCATTGTCAGTCTCGGCAGACTCTGTAAGATTAATGAAACGTAAACACCAGAGTGTTTCAACGAGTGACTGATTGTGACTTTTGCTGAATTTGACAGTTGATTACGACTAGCCATTTAATTTATTAATCATATTTATTACAATGGCAAATCATTATTTAGATCGCAATTACCTGAAACAAGAGTACCACTCTAGCAAAAATACGACTTATTATTCAACTGACTCTAATTATGAAATTACTCGTAAGTATTTCACAGAAGAAATTATCTTAAAATTTTAGTTTCTAATAGACATATTGGCTAAGTAATGAAATAAAACATTAAGGGTTTTAGTTCATATGATAAACAAACACACAACGCAGTACATTACCGCCAAGTCGTTACTGGAGCGAATCGAGTTCAGGATATTAAAAACGCCATAAAATAATAATAGTTCATTCTGGAAGCATTATCTCTGGTTCCATTGAGCGAGTTTGCAATTTCCGTTGTGTGCAGTTCGCTATTGTGCGAGGGGTGGGCGAGTAGGCGCCGGCCCCGGTGGGCGCTGCCCCGGGGGCGCCGCGGTGGGCACTGCCCCGGGGGCGCCGCGGTAAGGTTGCGTGGTGTCCGGCCTACCTGTCCGGCTTTTTGTAACATCACTAATAAAAATATTGCCTGTTGCATACTCCTAACCCTAGAAAGGGTGTAGATTGGTATAGAGCCTGTACTCGTTATTATGTCCATGTTTCAACAACACGTTAATTTTCGGTTATTATTCCTTTTTCTGAGTGTGTTTGTCTTACATTTTCGTTCCGTATCGTGTCTCTCCTGCACACTATTTCCTAAAGGCTGTCTTTGTCAATTGTGCAGAAACATACTGAGATCACTGTAGCCCGCGATATTAGCGGTTTTGTGCTTAATATTTTGTGATACAGTGCCAAAGTCTATGGCTAGCTTAATCCTTCCTTAGCACCGACAACCCTACCTTTTCGGCCTTGTCGTGGACGGCGACAAATGACGCCACCCTCTGATCTGTCAATGCCGCCTCACACGTCTTACTTCGGTTTAGCTCTTTTAAGGGTTTAGCAAAAAAGAACCACATTTATTCACCCTATTGACATATCGCTTTTTTTCCTTTATCCAAAGCTTGTCTAAGAAAGAAATCGCTATATCACCTACTATTTTATTCAAAATGTAAAAATAAAAGAGTTTTTTCGTGATTTTCATCATTGATCGGGCAGGTGCCATACATAATCTTCCAAAAGTCTAAGTTACTTAGATCATAGGTATCTCAACAGAATAGCCCAATTTCTTTTTTTCCATTCTTTCCAATAGTCCTGCATCAACTGAGGACTCTCATTGGCTATATTTCATAGTGTAAACAGGAATATTCGCCGGTTGGTGTCACACTACATTTAGACTTACTAGTTTAACTTGATTGAACTCAATCTGCGAGTTGGCTTACAACCATACGCATGCCTTCCGAAAGTCCAAGACATAATTGCCCGAAGTATCAACAATTATTACTATTTATATTGTTAACTTATCACAACATTACAGTTGTTAGTTACAGCATTAAAAATAAAGAATCGAAATAAAAATGGCTCCGAACCATTTAGAAATGGCTTCACAGCAACGTACCCTGATCTAACCAAAGGATCCACGCTTGCCAAAAATGTTAATACTACACTAGTATGAACAGCTTGGTTACTGAAAAATGTAAATGAAAAATTCTTTATTCAGTCCATACAGAACACGTTAGAATGTCAAATATGTAATCTCCCGCTAATTGAAAACGTCGAGTTTTCTGTGAAGAACCAGCAAGAAAAGAGTTGATATTTTCAAATATGATTTTTATTTCGAATACTGAACATGCATTACATTCGGCAGCCCTATCTCTAGTGTCGTGGACCACGGCTCTCAATTACCGGGGCCGATCCCGCGTGACAAACGGCGCCCTGATCCGATGTGAGGGCCCTCGCGCGCGCGCGCCCCGCCTCGAGTAGTGCTGTACCAACCTCGAGCCTCAAACATCTATTGTTGAAGCCTTATATGAATTGGCAGGACTAATTGAATGGAAATTGAAATTGGCTCATACCCGAGTGTAGACTCAACGCGAGTTCTCTTAGGCACGCCTCGAGACTTCAAAAGATTTTGAGCCTTCGTGCTTTTAACCTATCAATGTGCCGACATCTTAAGCAATACCAGTAGAAACACAAAGGCGTTTCTAACCTTTTAGCCCACGTTCCTCCCCGATTGGGCTTCTATGTTACCCTCATTCATCAATTTGGCGAAATTTCACGCCTATTTTCTAGGACATCTTACCCTTTCACACCGAAGCTGATGTATCTTTTTCTCTCACATGGTGTTTTTGACTATAATCAGAAAGTCGAAGTTGTGTAATTTTATTACTTCTATTATGACTAAAATCCAATTTCATTTGCATGTAGTCGTGATTGGTTTAACTTGGCTATCGTAGTCCTCATATCCCGTTATAACTACTTGGAGCGCAAAAAGAGGCGCGCGACAAGACTTTAAAACGACTCGAGCTCCCAAAACAGGCTCGAGCTCGGCAAAAGACTCCCGACACACTGAGCTACACTACATACAAACAAAGCGATCCCAGGAAACGACACCGGGCTCTAGACAAAATGACTCGGATAACTTTGGCCTTTTAGTACATCACTACTTGAGCCACTCGGCGCGAGCCATTGTGGAGAAGACAAAGGAGATTATCTTGTGTTTGGTTACATCGATGCTGGACCTTTTTCGTAAGAGGAATCGCCACTTTTAATCTTTCATGCTCTCGCTCCCCACCTACTTGGAGAGCAATGAATCTTTTCAAGATTAGTTTCAACAGAACCACAGATACACGCAAAATAGGATCTTCAGCTATAAGTTACCAAAACTGTTGATGACTAAGGGTGCTTCGCCCAGACACAAAACTTGTATTAGTAGAGTCATACGTCTTGTGACTCTACTAATGTTGCAGGTGTCTATGAGCGACGGCAATCGCTTACCATCATACCCGTCTGCCCAGACTTTACACTAGTTTACTTTAGTTACCCTTTTTTATTTGATAGGTGGCAAGTCTGCCAGTAGTAGTATAGTTAGAGACCTGGCATATGAAAAAAAAAATTATGACGCTTTTACTTTATGAACATTAAAACAAAATACCTCACAGTAACATTAAACCCATTAGAATACTTTTAAGCACTTTAGCTTTAGGTAAATATTCGTACTTAGCCCTCAAATGTAGAACCGTGTTACATCGGGCCTTGGCATAAATTTTGCAAACGCGCGCAGTAAGTAAGAAGTATGTACTCGTTGTGAGCGCGCGCCGACGGCTCCGCGATCTCTTGTGCTACATATAAATCCTATCTCTATGCATTATTTAGCTCTCATCTAGATGGAGAACGGCCGCTTAAGAATTCTCGCTCGTAATGTTATGTAATAATTCCTGTTTTCTTAAGCGTCTATTTTTTTTAGTAATATGAAAGATTCGTTATGGCCTGCTTGTACAAGAGTCCCAATCAGGTATAAATATGACGGGTGCGTTTGGTCAAGTCCTTAGATTTCTTAGTTGGCGTGTCAAAAGTTATTGATCAACTACATCCTCTTTTTTTGTTATCCATGAAGAAATGTGTTACGCATTTTCGGACAGTTTATGCCGAACTCCCCCCACATGACGGCTGGGATCTACCAACTTAAACTCCAGGGCACCCTCTCATCGTCCATGGCGGGGACCGTGTTGACGGGCACGCGGCCTGGTGCACGATCCTCCGGACAGTGAATCAACTAGATCCTCGCTAAGATTAGAGAGAGTCATTCAAGCGCTCAGTTTACGACTCGACTATAAAACTATTGAGCCTCTAACCAAACTAATAGCTTTTTACGTTAGAATAGTTATATACGGATTACTGCCATTTCAGTTTCTTTATTTCGACGCTGTTACAAGCGTCATGATCAGGGTGCTACGGTATAAAATAAGTTACGTAGTAGCAATCCCTTTATAGTACATAATACTTATGTTAGTGACCATTAAAGTTAAAAGCTTTTTAGGTGATTGAACTTCAACTACAAAATAAGCGATAAAAAAATAAAAAATCTAAATAAGTACAGCCAGTTGTGATTGTGTCTGAAAATAAGGAATCTCAATTTTGTTCCCGCTTCGAGAGCTCATAGGAAGCTCCGGAGCAGTTTGAAGTAAAAAGTAAAGATTAGAGCTTAGTATCTTATTACTATAAACCCCGGCTCGCAGAGAGGTGCTTTGTTTGCCGGGTTCTCTGTTACCCATTTCGCTTTTTATTATCCTTTGTCTAATTAGGACTTATTTGCTTTATCATCCCCGATCATAAATAAGACTTTTGAGAATAGGTGTATCTTTATAGCACACAAAAAAATATATGCATGATACAACAACAGCAGACTACACATTAAGGCTGTCTTATCGCCTATAGCCATTTCTCGCACACACAACCTTTGGGTAGAGGAAAGAAACAGCGCATTGGCAAAGGTGTAAGGCTGGGCAAAGAAATTAAGAAATCAAATTAGAATTTAGTTGAATATGGAAAAACGTGATTGAATAATATTAAAGGTTATCTGACATCATTTTCAGTCAGAGTTGTCCGTCCACTGAGCCTCTATATACATAATATCTAGCAGTGGCGAGGGTGTCTACGACTACTAGTCATCGCAACATCGCATGGGGCAGGGGGAGCTGTGTTCTTGCGCTCTAAAATTAATGTAGTTATTGCAACTAACTTCGAGTCAACATCAACGAACGGCTAACTCCGGGGTCAGTTTTGGAGCTGGCGGTTAACTGACCGACATCCGAGTCGTGTCGAGCCACCGCCCAGATCCCGTTGTTTCATAATAATGAACAGTTTTACTTTATAAGTTCAATTGAAGACCAACTTGGTGTACAGAAAATTACTCAGCGTGATGGAATAATTTATACTTAGTTAAATAATAAGTTGTTTCTTATGTCGTGATGATACAGTGGACAAATCCAGATTTGTGATCACCGGATTGGTGGTTGAAGCCAAATGTTGATGAAGGCCTATGCCCTGCAGTAAGATAATGAATTAGCTGATAATTCACTTTACCGCCTTAAATTGTGAAAAAATATAATTTCGTTTCATTTCATTTATTTAAACAGATGTAGTTGCGGCATGGAGGATATCCCTTATTTCTGTTGCGGCTTCATCGTCGCTGCCATACTTTAAGTCTCGCTTAAAAATTCGACTCCAGGTTGAGCGATATTTACTGGCAGCCATATTTCTGATCGGAATTTACGGAAGGAATGTCGGGTTAACATAATAAATTCTATTACCCGCTAACCGCTGTCGACTGCACTCCTGCATAATTCGCGATGTGGAACTGGAGTTAGATGCGAGACTTGGGCTCGAGTTCGATTGCATTTTGTAATACTTTACTGCGATTGCTCACTTTAACTAGTTCTAGTAGTAGTATTTTATTTTAGTTTTAAAACGATCCTTCCTCGTGGCACAGAATACTTAATAGTACCTAGTAGTATATTATATTTATATTTACATCTATGATGACTTTACATTATGAAAGACGATTTCGTAACATTTTGGAATGTGACATATCGTATATAAGTGATAGTTAATATTTAGTGCGTTACCATTTGCTTCTTCAATTCAAAAAAAACTAGTTTTCAAATTACATGAAGCTAAAAGTCGACATTTTTGATGTCTATGAGCGGCGGTTACTATTTACCATTGCCAGGGCCACATACTCGTCTGCTTATTTAAACAATAAAGAAGTGAGAGCGTATTTCATCTGGAGTCTTAAATCATCAAATTAGTCTTCTATACATTACAAAGTGAATTACGTGGTGTATATTCCACCGAAGTAGCAGTCCGTGCTTCGCGAAGCGTGTGATGTCGCAGTAATTGAATGCATGGAGCTGCCTGTTCCTTTATCTCTGCAATAAAACATCCCGGCAATAAACCGAGGCGGAACAGTGTGCCACACCGCGCTGTTAATACGCTGCTGTACAACGTGGAGGTGTCACCACAGGATATACCACTAGTGTTATACCAAGGGCACACCTACGACTCCTACTAAACTACTGAAGTTATCTACATAGAATCCACCGCTGGTGGTTTGAATGAGTGCGTAGGTTATCATCACGCACACATTAGCATATTGTATGGGTACTACGCATGGGGGAACAGCGCCTTTAGCTAACATTGATATCGAAGTTGTTGATCTACGTGCTAGGTAGTATTTCGTATGTCTCTCTCCCGTCCACTTTCCGTTACGTTAAATATGTATGTGATACAGATATAAAGATATAAAGATGTAGGTACTAAGAAATAAATAGACATAATGCGATTCTACCACCGGAATCGGAAAGTTGATTCTGACAAGAAGATCTGACAAGAAACTGGCATACTCTTTTTTAAAGTATATTTTTTTGAGATTGGGAGCAGACAAACAGATAGTTCACCTGATGGTAAGCGATTACCGTCGCCCATGGACCACCAGAGGAGTCGCAAGTATCGCCAATTTTTTTCACAATGTTCATTAAAGTGACTTGTGTTGTGGTAGTTTGTGGTGATTTCACACCAAACAATATATTTAAAACAACTGAAGCTCAAATTATTCAATCTCAGCCAAAATAGGTGTTCACAGAGTGGCAATTTGGTTGCAACAGCATCTGCATTGCTCCCTCGTCCGAGGCGTAATGCAGTCGTTACACAGCGGCTTAGCGTTGGCTGTGCATAAGAATGCAAACTGCCTGCGGCCTAAATATTACGGGACTTAGTGCGATCGTTTAGGCTTCGAGAGCACAATGCCGGGGCGCCGGGAAACTGCTGAGCACAGACTAAAGAACAGACTGATGACTTCTGAAAGTTGGTTCTCTGAGGGAGGTGATGATGGTGATAATACTTTAAAGTATAATATTGCATCTACTTGACACTTTGAAACACAGTTCCCAATACTACAGAATAACAAATAAGACACATTAAACATGCCAACAGGATGAACAAAGTTAAAATGAAAAACTCCTTGGCAGAGCTGGGTGATGTTTTAAACAAAAGCCATTTTTAAAACAGTATAATTTGAAAGGATGCCTGCAATACGAGGGTATGATAAACTACGGTGGCGTTGTTTTACGCGCTCTTCGGTTTACGAGCCGCGTTAATTGCGCCCGAGCGAGCGAGCGGAGCGGAGAGAGCGGAGCGGAGAGAGCGAGCGCGAGGCGCGGCCACTCGTAAACAGCGCTCCGAAACAACGCGCGTAAAATACGACTACAATGGGCAATAACTACGTAATTTTATTCATAAAGATGTCCTTTGTGTTTTATATTTAACTTTATTACTACACATTCCTTCTGTCTAAATAGACTTAGCCTGAGAGAAAACAGATGTGTTTTTATTACCAGAGCATAAAAACAGCAAAAGATAAGTCGATTTCAGACGGTAAGAAAGTCGTATTTGCCCGCGTGGGCAGATTCTGTATTCCCAGAAACCCATTGCTCATCATTCGGAATAAAATCGTTATTTACTTACAAGAAGATTAGACAAATAAATAAACAAGAAATATGTTGTAGTAAGCAATATTCAATTTACCATCGAAAAATATTAACTACAAAAGAAAAGTGAACAGTCAGGCATCTTTTAGGTAAACGCTGCTTAGTAGTTTCGTCCTAGACCTCATCGACGCTTTGCATCAGGCGCGATTGTGGGTCAGTCGATTCCCGTCCGGAACAGATATTCATTTGATCAACATTTGCGTCTATTCTATGTCTCAAATACTGGTATCTATTAAGTACGTATTTTACATAATTATAATAATACACGTAACACGAGGATTCATGCTAATTACTGCGGAATCCGGTTCCAATTATGACTAGCGTTGTATGACAATAGTTTCAAACAGTACCAATAGACAGCGCTAGACTTTAATTACACCGCGCAACTGTTTCGCTTTTTCGGATTACTAAACTATAAACGTTTCTATGTCTACAAAATATACCACTTTATAAATAATATAGAATAAATAGACATAATGCGATTCTACCACCGGAATCGGAAAGTTGATTCTGACAAGAAGATCTGACAAGAAACTGGCATACTCTTTTTTAAAGTATATTTTTTTGAGATTGGGAGCAGACAAACAGATAGTTCACCTGATGGTAAGCGATTACCGTCGCCCATGGACCACCAGAGGAGTCGCAAGTATCGCCAATTTTTTTCACAATGTTCATTAAAGTGACTTGTGTTGTGGTAGTTTGTGGTGATTTCACACCAAACAATATATTTAAAACAACTGAGCTCAAATTATTCAATCTCAGCCAAAATAGGTGTTCACAGAGTGGCAATTTGGTTGCAACAGCATCTGCATTGCTCCCTCGTCCGAGGCGTAATGCAGTCGTTACACAGCGGCTTAGCGTTGGCTGTGCATAAGAATGCAAACTGCCTGCGGCCTAAATATTACGGGACTTAGTGCGATCGTTTAGGCTTCGAGAGCACAATGCCGGGCGCCGGGAAACTGCTGAGCACAGACTAAAGAACAGACTGATGACTTCTGAAAGTTGGTTCTCTGAGGAGGTGATGATGGTGATAATACTTTAAAGTATATTTTTTTGAGATTGGGAGCAGACAAACAGATAGTTCACCTGATGGTAAGCGATTACCGTCGCCCATGGACCACCAGAGGAGTCGCAAGTATCGCCAATTTTTTTCACAATGTTCATTAAAGTGACTTGTGTTGTGGTAGTTTGTGGTGATTTCACACCAAACAATATATTTAAAACAACTGAGCTCAAATTATTCAATCTCAGCCAAAATAGGTGTTCACAGAGTGGCAATTTGGTTGCAACAGCATCTGCATTGCTCCCTCGTCCGAGGCGTAATGCAGTCGTTACACAGCGGCTTAGCGTTGGCTGTGCATAAGAATGCAAACTGCCTGCGGCCTAAATATTACGGGACTTAGTGCGATCGTTTAGGCTTCGAGAGCACAATGCCGGGCGCCGGGAAACTGCTGAGCACAGACTAAAGAACAGACTGATGACTTCTGAAAGTTGGTTCTCTGAGGAGGTGATGATGGTGATAATACTTTAAAGTATATTTTTTTGAGATTGGGAGCAGACAAACAGATAGTTCACCTGATGGTAAGCGATTACCGTCGCCCATGGACCACCAGAGGAGTCGCAAGTATCGCCAATTTTTTTCACAATGTTCATTAAAGTGACTTGTGTTGTGGTAGTTTGTGGTGATTTCACACCAAACAATATATTTAAAACAACTGAGCTCAAATTATTCAATCTCAGCCAAAATAGGTGTTCACAGAGTGGCAATTTGGTTGCAACAGCATCTGCATTGCTCCCTCGTCCGAGGCGTAATGCAGTCGTTACACAGCGGCTTAGCGTTGGCTGTGCATAAGAATGCAAACTGCCTGCGGCCTAAATATTACGGGACTTAGTGCGATCGTTTAGGCTTCGAGAGCACAATGCCGGGGCGCCGGGAAACTGCTGAGCACAGACTAAAGAACAGACTGATGACTTCTGAAAGTTGGTTCTCTGAGGAGGTGATGATGGTGATAATACTTTAAAGTATAATATTGCATCTACTTGACACTTTGAAACACAGTTCCCAATACTACAGAATAACAAATAAGACACATTAAACATGCCAACAGGATGAACAAAGTTAAAATGAAAAACTCCTTGGCAGAGCTGGGTGATGTTTTAAACAAAAGCCATTTTTAAAACAGTATAATTTGAAAGGATGCCTGCAATACGAGGGTATGATAAACTACGGTGGCGTTGTTTTACGCGCTCTTCGGTTTACGAGCCGCGTTAATTGCGCCCGAGCGAGCGAGCGGAGCGGAGAGAGCGGAGCGGAGAGAGCGAGCGCGAGGCGCGGCCACTCGTAAACAGCGCTCCGAAACAACGCGCGTAAAATACGACTACAATGGGCAATAACTACGTAATTTTATTCATAAAGATGTCCTTTGTGTTTTATATTTAACTTTATTACTACACATTCCTTCTGTCTAAATAGACTTAGCCTGAGAGAAAACAGATGTGTTTTTATTACCGAGCATAAAAACAGCAAAAAGATAAGTCGATTTTCAGACGGTAAGAAAGTCGTATTTGCCCGCGTGGGCAGATTCTGTATTCCCAGAAACCCATTGCTCAATCATTCGGAATAAAATCGTTATTTACTTACAAGAAGATTAGACAAATAAATAAACAAGAAATATGTGTAGTAAGCAATATTCAATTTACCATCGAAAAATATTAAACTACAAAAGAAAAGTGAACAGTCAGGCATCTTTTAGGTAAACGCGCTTAGTAGTTTCGTCCTAGACCTCATCGACGCTTTGCATCAGGCGCGATTGTGGGTCAGTCGATTCCCGTCCGGAACAGATATTCATTTGATCAACATTTGCGTCTATTCTATGTCTCAAATACTGGTATCTATTAAGTACGTATTTTACATAATTATAATAATACACGTAACACGAGGATTCATGCTAATTACTGCGGAATCCGGTTCCAATTATGACTAGCGTTGTATGACAATAGTTTCAAACAGTACCAATAGACAGCGCTAGACTTTAATTACACCGCGCAACTGTTTCGCTTTTTCGGATTACTAAACTATAAACGTTTCTATGTCTACAAAATATACCACTTTATAAATAATATAGAATATAATAGAAAAAATATATTGTGCAGAATACGGTCGAGCGCGCGACAGCGACTCAGAGTCGAGCGGGTCGCCGTGCGCCGCCTGCGCAGCCGAGCTGTACCGACTGCCCGCCGCGCACCTCTCAGGTTAGTTCACAGTACCACTTGGAATAAATACTACTTGTAAACTATTAAGTTCGTCTTGATAACAAGCTGCGGCTAGTCAATGTTACCACTTGTGCCCTACAATTTACTCCCTCCACACCCCC
Organism: Cnaphalocrocis medinalis; assembly: GCA_014851415.1. Lineage (NCBI taxonomy): Eukaryota > Metazoa > Arthropoda > Insecta > Lepidoptera > Crambidae > Cnaphalocrocis > Cnaphalocrocis medinalis. The sequence continues at coordinate 274,450 of CM026275.1, forward strand.
CATTCGGCAATGAGAAAACACTAAAGAAATCAGCAATTTTCAGATTTACATTCCCAACTATGACTAGCCAAATTGTTGTTGAGACTATGATTCTGAACGGTTACACCGTTATGTTGTGGTCCTCCCATGTAAGGATTGTGTATTTATAAATAGTGGCACACAAACTTATGGGTCACCTGATAGCAAGCGAATACCGCTGCCCTTGAGTGTCTAACTCACTGCCACAATCTGTGGTCTGGTTCCCCACGACTGACCTCTATGCACCCACACACTTACTCGGGCGCAGTACAAGCGCTGCTTCATGCTGATTTTCTATCAGTGTGAGTAGGTCGAATAGACAAGCTGGTTCATCCAGTCCATTAATTACAGACTGGTGCAAGCGAAAGCCAGGCTCCGAAGCGACGTCATTAGAAGCAACTAGGATATTGATGATACGCTTTATTTATAGACACACTACACAGCAGTAGGAATCAAGCGCAGATGCACGTCGTACAGCGCCGGGCGGGCGCGGGCGCGGGCGCGCGGGGGGCGGGCGCGCGCGGGGAGCGCGGGGAGCGCGGCGAGCGGGGGGCGCGGCAGCCGCGCGGGCGCCGGCGCCGGGACCACGCGCGGCACGCCTCGGGGCCCACCGTCAGGTAACTTGCTGCTTTGCTTCTGTTAGACAAACATACATCTGTAAATTTTCCTGATATTTTTCCAAAGGTGAGAACCAATTGGAAAAAAGGACAAACGGAGCTAAATTTTATTTTCGAAAATAAGTTAGATTGGAACTAGTGACCTCATAACGTGCCAGCTAATGGGTCACTAGTTCTAACCTCACCTATATTTTGAAAAATTAACCTAATCCCATAATTCATTTCCAGCTACAGTTTGTTTTTTTCCGAAAGTTGCTCAACTTCCTAGGAAATTAATCAACTTGCGATTCGGATTATTTTATGGTGACTGTCCAACTAGGATATTCAGGACGCACATCTGCTCTCTTTTATTATTACAGTGATATGCTGTGATTTATACACAGTATCCTTATAACATAAATTAATAAAATATTATCCATGGTCTAATTTATGTTTATTATCTCACTTAGAAGACAGAAAAAGCCGGACAAAACCTCGTTCGTTTAACTTGATAAAGTCTCTTTGTAAATGTGGAATGCAGAGCCAAATATTGCTTCTAAGCCAGCGGGAATAGGCAATCCAGCGATCCCGCAGAAGTTTGACCGATACTTAGACAAGTCTCGCGCGTGACTCGCGAGCGATATCCGAAGCCCTCTCCCTAGGACTAAGTGATTCAGTTTTGTGTGCTAGTAACAAGAGAGCCAAAAGTTGTATGCCCTACTTACTTTTCAACTAAGCCCACCGAATACTCTACTTTGGGAGCTGCTCAGACAGTAATGAATAAATTAATGAACATAATTTACTTTTTATTGCACACAAAACAAAGGTACACAACTTTAAAACTAGTTATTACAGGAGTAATGTACCTCAAAGGCGGCCTTATCACTATGAGCGATCTCTTCAAGGCAACCTTTGGGTAAAGGACACTTGTACAAGGTGTTATATGTTTAAATAACTCAAAGTGTCCTACTAATTTAATTTTGATGAGAAAATATACTATTTACCAGAATCTAGTTTAACTAATTAACACAATAAATTTAAAATTTAAAAATACATCACTTTACTTATAAACCTTTTTACAAAAATGTAAACAAGACTTTTCTGTTTTCGATAAAGCCACCGTTTCTAAGGACGATGATAGATACAGAAGGATCGCTAGTTTCGGTAATATATTAGAAGGCTCGGAACTAGATCCCTGACCCGGCACCCAGCATGGCTTCGCTTAGCGACAGTCGGCAGCCTGCATGCCCGCCTCGGGGCCAGTCGCCGCTGCCACCACTGCCACCAGGGCACTGGAGATGAGGAAATGTAAAATTGATGAAGAGATGAAAAAGGGACTTTAATATCTAGAATATGTCGTCATGACACCGTTATCCTCTCTTTATTGGTGCCCTAGATACAGTGCCCTCTCACCTTGACCTGAAAATAGCTTCAAAATAGCTTTTTTTTATTTTAAAATTAATTCGTTCTCGCATTGAGCATGTCAATCAGAGTAACAAATATTGACTGTCAACACAACATCCTCCTCTCCGGTCACCCGCGTGGACAACGGCCTTAGTTTGCATGAGTCGAGCGCATCCCCGGACCCGACAATGGCGCCATTCGGAGCCAACTTTTGATTTGGTCCAACGTTTGTTGGTTTAGCAGATTGGACGCGTTCAATATCAGCCCGATTCCGATGCATTTAATATTGTATAAGCTGAAGCATTGATCCGCATCCATTGCTCCGCATGCAGCGGTCCCGTAGGCTCAGTAGCGCTGCCCCGTGCCAACCGCCCGCGACCTTTCAACACTTACATAATATATTATAACTTATTGACATTGTACCACTTTAAGTGTCGTACTTACGTAGTTGTATAAGTATGTATATAAATTTGAACATTTTTCTCTAAAAAACATAAGAGTGAAAATATGAAAAAAAAAACACTCAAACAAAAGTGAACAGATGATGCAATGTGAAGGATTGTATTATTAAATGGGGAGAATAGGAATCATTTATAAAAACCAATTGCATAGAAACAATCTCAAATATCTACATTAAATGATGAGTCACAAAGACAGCAATAGTTTTACATAACTATACTGAATGTTTGTTTAATGAAAGATGGATAGAATCTAATATCCCTTCTTTCTCTTGAGTCACTGTTTGAGTATTCTAAGCACTCACTGTTATAGTACAAAAATATAATTCAATGACAGCATCTTTATTGGATTACACGCTATTTAGTTTAATAGGATCTCCAACAATTAGCGCTGTAGCTAACACACGAGAATGCTTTTTACCTACAATCTTCTGTAATTACACACATAATTATAGAGGATTGTTGGCAAGAAGCATTCTTAATTGTTTCTTAACTTCGCTAACAAACAGGAACTAGGATTGCTACAGTTTTCTCGAGCGGTTGGCACGGCAGGCTTCCTGTATTGTGCAGCGTGTTGGTAACTCGTGTCCACGTTGCAGATACTTCGCGGCGGGCGCGCCGGCGCCGCGGCAGGAGGCGCTGTGAGCGCGTGTACATACGAGTAGCTTTGTAAGCCCGGTGTTGTCTCTCCCGTCTGACTGAAATTATGAGTATTTATTAAACGACATCAGTTTTCTAACGGAGTTTTATTTGTGTGATCCTTACTTAAATTGATCATTTCACCATGACTGGCTTTCCTTTTTTCATCACCCGTTATTTTCAACTGTTTCTTTACTGCTTTTCGAAGCTAACTACATTTAAATCAAATCCAGGGTGCCTTTTAAGCCAAACTTCTATTATGATGTTGCAGTCATAATTATGAACAGCTTTCTTTACGGGATAATGCGTTAAACTCTGAGAAAAGCAGTTTTGAATTTCTTCGCTCAATGACAGCTATTCAATACACCTCGTTGTTGAATAGCTGTCATTTATTTTATCCAATCAGATCTCCGTGACCTGCAGTTTATAGATTAGAAAGCAACTCTTTGGGACACCCTCATTTTTGAGACTACGCCTGCATAGAATAGCGAGCCATAGGAGAAAATTCCTATAAAGATAAAAACAAACGAAACTAGAAGTAAGTATGCAGTAACATAGAGGACGGCGAAAGGTCTCAATTAACTCGGACATTGCAAAGTAATTTACATTATGTAGCCCCAGCTCCAAGGGTCATGCAATCCCACCCTGGGCAAACATCGTGTGATGGACACGTGTGTTTGTTCAGTGTCTGGGTGTAATTGTATCTAGTTATATAACACAAGTCCTGCACATGGTAACTTTAGTTTGATGTAAGTGATTTAATGCTTTCTGAACCTTCAGAATACTTTATTTTGGATGAAGATATTACCAAATGAAGATATTACTAAAAATGTTTTTGTTATAAGTGTGAGACGAGCAGATTGAACTCCTGATGGTCAGCAATTACCACTGCCTACTGATTGATATCAATGGTTTAGATGCTACATTTATTGATACAAACGCTTGGTACATGTAAAAAGTTTGAGGCAGCTACAAGTAAGTACGAGTAATTAACTACCACAAGCCAAATTACCAAGCGCTGGGGACTGTAGCGACGAGCGAGTTCGTGTACGATGTTCAGCTCAAACTGTTTCCAGTTTATGTCTACAGTGTGGTTTGACTAGCGGCTTGAAGGCCGCCTGACTTTGGCTATGGAGTGCATCGGCATGAATGGGTTGATTACTCCAGATAGAATGTCATAGCCTCACAGAAAATAGTTGAGAAGCCACGCTTCCCCCATATTTCGCAGAGCGAGTAAAGGTGTTGGAGGCCCAATCCGGTAGGGAGGGGAGTGTTAAACGTAATAAGCACTTGTGACTCCATTAGTACTGCAGGTGATCACAAGTGATAATAATCACTCACCAACAGGCGCTCCGTCTGCTCGTCTGCCATCATAAAAAACAAAAGGGTCTAGGCAATTACCTAAGTGACTTACCACAAGCCAAGCTCCGCGGACTGCAGCATCGAGAGCGAGCAAGTTTGGAGCGAAAAATGGTAATGACCATCATTGGCAATATTAAGATCAAACAAGCACTGAGGTTCCTGATAGCTGAGCGCTGGTGTATGCCTTACTACTAGCTAGCCTGTCTGCTTTCCCTCTCGAGGGCCTGGTAAAACGCTAATTTTGGTCTTTTATTGTCATAGGTTCATAGTTCAAACTGTACACAAACGTCTTGAAATTTACTTATTATTTCGAGTCTAATGCACGACACGTGTAGATAGGAAGAGGGATTTGAGATCGGAAATTATTCTTTATTGCGCTCCATATGTTACAAAAGGTGGTATTGGACCCTATTCTTACTGAAATCAATAAGAATTGAAAACAATCTAAATACGAGTATAAGTACTAAGATGTCCAATATATAACTACATAAGCAAATGTACTTAATTAGGCTGACCCAATGGAACGATCGGTATCTGTGACCGTGCCTCTTACGCCAAAGGTCGTGGGTTCGATCCCCAGCCAGGGCAAGCACTCGTGTGATGAATAGTGTGTTTATTCAGTGTCTGGTATTATATTTGTAATCATCTGTTGTCTGATATCTGTGACACTAATCTATAAACTAAGTGCTTAAGCTACTTAGCTTGAAGTCAAATCAATAAGGGTAGGATAAGTTAACAGGCAGATGGACATTAATTTATTTTGTACGTTTTCATGGTTCCTATTGATTTTAGGAACCCTAAAAACGAAGGAAACCTAATAAATATTTTTTCCCCTCCGGTTGATTTGGGTCCGAGGCCGAACGCCCGACTTTAATTACCTCTGGACTAACCTTGTCAAGAACGGTACAAGTAATAACGAAGTTGGAACAATACGACTGGAAATTAGTACAAGACTCGGTGTTGCGTCGGGCAGGACGCGGACGAACGTGCCTCCCCGCGGCCCCGCAGCCCCCGCAGACCCCCGCGTCCCGTCACAAACTGAATTTGTCCTAAATTAGGTCAATGCGACGTCGCCTCAGTGACTTCATTGATTTAATTACCTCTTTGCTAATTTCGTTTCATGCATCGTTTGGCGCGGCGGCGGCGCGGCGTGCGCGGTCGCTCAAACGCTTGCGGCCGAGTGTGTTATTAAACTCGATGACTTGATTAACTGATCGGAATTACTGCCAATTTGTTATATCACAAACGGGTGTCACGAGTAGACCCGTTTGTCATACGGTATACGGTAACTTTTATGAAGTTCATGTTTGTTAAAACATATCTCTTGTAATTTTGCCGTATTCATCTGGCTACTCACTCTTTTTACCTGACTATAGGTAACAGGGCAGGGTAATGTGGTTTTTTCTAGAACAATAATTGTGTGTGAAAGCCATTAAAAATTCGCAATAAAATTCAAGTGGGTCATCCTCATCAAAACGTCATTACCGGGGTAGTTATCACATCCATATCCTACTTACCAGTACATACATAACTGGTGAAGATCATAAATGGGAATGCCGATTTAATTGGCACCTTTTTTATTTATTTGGTGTTACACCCACCGACTTATCTTTTTTTAGTTGATAGTAATGCCACAGAATACTTAATAGTACGTAATGAATAAGTTCTCAGACCGAGTTAAGTTATAGGTACGTGCGTTTCTAAGTACCGAAAAAAAACTGTTTATATAGTATTATTATTTTTCTGACCTTCATAACTTCGTATCTTACGTTCTAACAAGCAAAGATTTAAAACGTAATCTTTGCTTATAAATAATATTTTATAATACTAGAAAAAAGTTGTCAACTAAGTTTTTTATAAATTGTTGAAGGTAGATTAATATGACATTTTTTCTAGCTACTTGTCAGTAGTCTAAGAACCGCTGCTCGCGGCGTAGCGTCAATTTAATTTTGGTATGATGCCTTACAAATTCCAAATACTATGTACTAAAATGACTACTATGTGCTATTGTGTTGTGCTACATTCAGATTCCGAATTCAGTGTCGCCTAGTACCGTGAGTTGGTTTTGCATAATTAATTCAACTTATTTTTGGCTGATTGACGATAACGATTACCTTATTGGTTTTTTATTTTATACGACGACGTTTAAAGATAAGTCAATTGTTTTGTAATTTATACACTTACTGCTTCACGTATCGGCTGCGTTTAACAGTATCTAAGCAAAATTTTAATTACTATGTGCTGATGCCTTTCCCAATTTTCCAAAATAATTCTAAATCGATAAAATTATCTGATGCAAGGCAACAAAGTTATCTGGTGTAATAAATTTAATGGAATAAAATTATCTAAGGTACAAATTGCAACCAAATCTTTTAAGTAGTATAAGCGTTAAAGATTTAGTTGCAATATGTACCTTAAGCATGTCGAAAACGAGCTATCGGATAGTCGAAGCGGAGGAATGGTCAAGTATTCCACGTCTCTGTTACCCAACTTTATATCTCAGAGCACCTACTCCGTCTAGATCGGCGGCCTGCGATAAATCGCGCCGCCTCGCGCCCCGCTCGCCCCGATGCCTTCGTTACCCACCGCTGCCTCGCTCCAATTATCGCTCTTGTTTTGCATATCTGGCGAAATTCATCTGGATTAGTTTGTTCGGGATATTGATCGGAATAGGGGGAAGAAGTAGGTATTTGAATTGATAAGTTGTAAGAGCCGATACATTTTTTGTAATTCGTGCATATCTAAAACACGATACCTATTTCAGGTTGTCAGGCTGCGATACGCAAACTTTAATTTTTTTATATCTATAGGAGACAAACGAGCAGACGGCACCCGAGGCTGATGCCTCGAGGAGCCGGCAACGCATATGTGATATGCGTTGCCGGCTCTTCAAAAAAGAATAAGCTCTTTTCTTGATTGTATCAATTTGGGAGCACCGCCGATGGCAACTTGTGCGACAGTTACTTACTGGTGTATGCAGATAAAAACAAACAGTTATATCGTTTATCCTACTTACGAAGGAAGCTCAATTACGTTATAAGATTATTTAATGGTTTGATAGTTACGCTTATGAATTTCGAGTCTAATTTTTATAGCAAATTTACATTCACAAATCACTTGCCCAAAGTACTCGTATGTGTGTACTTACGTCCCGTCCTATCATTGAACAAATAAGAAACAGAATAACTTTTTTCCCTTTCTCAAGATTTAGTTATTCAGACTGGGTACACATTCGTTATCTAGATTTTGGAGTAAACCCTTCTTCGAAAAACTTCTCCCCAATCCTTATTTTATTTGTTTGCCTAATCGCATTCAATCAGTATCTAAGGACCAGCAATAAATTCTAACATTCGCTTCTTAAAGCTGTAATTCAGAGCGCCATTCGGAACGTAAAAATGTTCGATGTTCGTACCATTTCCAATCCCGTACTTTCATTGTTAAATCCGATATTTACTGGTTTTCTTAGCATAAGGATAACTTTGGGTGTGAAGTCTCTTGAAGGAAGCAAGCACAATAAGTTTTCCTGAAAACCTTTAATCAAGCGTGAATTGCTCCCACAGAGGAGCCCGTCCGACCGCGGCCGCGCGTAGTTAGCGAGTTGGCATCCGCTGTTTCCTACGCTTTGTCAGTTTGTTGAAACTTTCTGGGGTTCCTTTTGCCTCCAATAAATTTGATAGGTAAATAAAACTGCACTAAAAATGAGTATTCCTATTTTATAAGTTAATTTCTTACCGTTAAAACAACCGTTTTGGAATGTTGAGCTTTGCTGCACTAATCGTGATTGTCAAAGAAGTTAGGCATATTTAGAAATTATCTAGTTTCGCCAATTAAATACTTGACTGTTTGACTGGTAGAGAATGCCTCTTGGCATTAAGTTCGCCTATTGTAGGAAGTTTTGTGCATTAAAGTTTTAAATAAATAAATAAAATACTTTTTGGAAACACACAATTTTGGAATCCATATTATGTTATTTATTTTTCTTCGTGTACACCTCCATCTAGGACAACTAACAATTGTGTTTTTCAAGCCGCATCTAATTTACCGGACACTACTTATGGTAGTGATAATAAAATTTGCACTATTATCTAAAAAAAGTTAACTACTTAACTATAGACCACACCAAAACTTATAGGTCTACTAACAAAACGAAACACTTGCGATATAATCAACGCCCCTCTGGGCGACTATTGGTAGGTACGTTGAAACTAATACCCCGAAACGACGTCATGTCAGGCCACTTGAAAATTAATAAATTAAAAATAGAATTTTGCGTTGAAACAAAAGAACAAACAATTCAAACGAAGACATGTAACTGAACATGATAAGATTACGGGGATGTGAGTGAGGTCGCTCGCATCTCGTAGCGTCTTCATACGAGAGGCCATTTATATCAATCACGAGCGTCCTCGCGCCGCCGCGGCCCTCACGCACTCCTCAAGTCCTCCATTCATTAGCACCGCGCAGAGAATATAAATTAGCCCACGAGTGCCCTCCCCATTCACCCCATTGTACGCGCCTTCCTTATTGCCCAAATTGCCCAACTTTTTCCGAATTATTTCCTCGGATCGCCTTTATTGGCCCTTTCATGCGTCTCGAGACTTCCCGAGCAGATTGCGAGTGCGGCATAATTTACTCCTCCATATATTTAAACGCCCGTCACCGACATGACTGCTATAATATCACAGAGTACATAAATTGTGAAGCGTCAAATACATTAGGAACGCAACACCCGCCGCCTTTCCGGTTGTTGCGCAAATTAAAACTTCGCCGAATTCCTCGTCACCGCTTTGAGCGACAAATCAACACACTTTGTGCTCTTATTTACACATCCTTTCAGGTTCTCCAATGGATCTTTTGTGATTTCGTAAACAATTTAGAAGTAATTAAACTGTAATACGATTCATCGCTTGCGTGTATTCATGGTACAGTGGAGGCGATGCGTCGCCGGCGGGCGCGCGGCTGAAGCTCCGCAGCGAGTCAATATTACCCGGGCCGATATTGCCTGCAACTGCACTACAATACTCCGCCTAATATTGTTATTGCACCGCGTCGACATAACGGCCTATCCCGACCAAAACATTCGCTGGCATCGCATTGTACTGCGGAATGACGCTTATCCCGACCCCTTTGTTCTCTCTGTACGAAAAGGCAAAACATTTTCTAATTTTTTGCGCATAATTGAATCAGCCGAACCCTTCGGTTCCCATACATTTTTAAATCGGTAAAAGCATTTTCATGGCAAGCGATCTAGATACGTCAGGTTTGAAGGGGGTATCAATTTAGGCTATAAGTACATACCTACTATTATATAGGTGTAATACATACGCGGGGCCGGTCAAAGTGGAAAGTGCTTTGCATAAGTGCTCCTTTTACAGACATTACGTGGTCATACGACAAAGCTTTATTGTAAATAATACAGTTTTCGTAGGCATTTTTTATAAATTAATATACATACATTTTGGCAAACGAGTTATGGTGCCGAGAGATTACAATGAAATGGAACTCACCACCGAATCTTTATACACGCTCCATCCACACGCACTGTGCGTCTCTTCTGTTTGAATGTGACAGCTACTAGTATATTCTCATTCAATACGGAACGGTCTCGTTTAAGCCACCTCATCTCAAATTAAACAACGTGTTTGCCTCATTTTGACTATCAATGACCATTACGGTTAAGAGTCGGCGGCTAGATTCCCATTCGGGTCAATTTAGAAGAATAACTTTCTCGGCTCTGCGGGAGATACCTATAATTCAAAGAATGGTTTCGTTCGTTTGGAACTAGGCGATCGGTATGAATTGTCTGTTATTTTTATTTCTGAAGAAGAAAACACGCGTAAAGTAAATTCCTTGCGTCACCTGTCGCCGGCGTTTGCTCAGGCGCGCGTCAGGCGCGTGCCGCGACTGCGCGATGCGGCGCGTCAGCGCGCGGCGACGAGGGTGCCCGAGCGGCTCCTACATAATCACGACTAATTAAATCACGTCCAGACCTGACCTTTGAATGGCACTCCACGTCTTAGTGCTTGTTTACCGACGCGTGCCATACGTGCATGTTCATTAAAATACACTTTGTTCACACTTGCTACTTCATTGACAACGTAAACAATAAACTGGTGATAAAAATCAAGAGAATTTTGGTTTGTCAGAGTAGAACGTTTTCATTTTAGGTATGAAACTTCACTCATTTATTGATATTTTTATGCACGTGAGAGTTCTTATTGAAACATTGGTTGAATGTTTGTTGCGATTTTTATGGATCACACAATAAATACTGAATTCACACTTCCTTGGTTGTAAAGGCTTACTGCTCTTTGGGATTACTTAGCTGCCCTTAGTGCCCTTACTGCCCTAGTGTATATATTTTAACAAGGTAACCGATGGAGTGCACTGAGCTAGCTTTTTATAGTTCTAATGTGGAACCTGAAACCATTTGTCTTAAAGTGGCACCGTACATTTCCAAAAATGTGGGCAACCTCATGAAAATTCCGCCGGAGGAAAGATTGTCAGCTGCCGCGGACGAGGGTCTGGGTCCCGTAATTAAATCACGTCCATCCGAGCCTGAGCTGACCGCGCCACTCCTCGCCCGCCCGCGCGCCATCGTCACGCAACCTTATTTAATTCTGCGGTTCTGTTTGACAGGTTAAGTGCCAATCCAAACCGGCTGTGACGTGGCACCTGAGCGACGCCACGGCAAGGGCCGGTGCTCACATCGGAATAAATACTCACCCTTTTTCAAGTACGCTCTGGAAGGATATTTGTAGTGCGGCATCGAAATGGCATGGACATAAAATTAGAACTTACAAGAAGAACAATGTAATTCAGTTGGCGCTACCAAACGGATCGCACGTATGGACGTAAAGTAGTCTAAATATGTACTTGGATTATTTCGTCTTTTCACATTACAATCACACAGATGTTGTTGGATTTATATTATACACAAAAAAAAACATGATAAGAGAATAAATACTCTATTATTTTACAATCACGAATTTCAGGCCGTGGTGATAAGTGATGTTGACACGCCGGTACATTATCATATCTCTCTTTTTGACATACCTAGAAGGGAGTCTTCTTCCCACGCTATGTTAGTCTTTTAGCAGGGCGGGAGCCTAAGTCAATAGTCACGGCTCAGTTAGGTTGGGCCAAAAAAACTTTTGAGAATAAAATCTAACTACTCTTTTCGATCAATACTAATTAGTACAGGCGTAGTACATTAGTTAGGCCATTCAGGCCACCGGACATAAAACGTCGTAAAATGAAATGAGTAATTTTCTTCTAACCTACTGTTAAAGCTGGCAATGAGGGATGGCCTCGACGGTATTATATTTGAAATATAAGTTTTTTCCACGAACCTAAATAATAAGCTTTGTCACAGTATATGGCAAAACGGCAAAAATATTCATGAAAAATGTGTACTGTCGAGTTGCGAATTGCAGAGCGTTTTTTGGCTCTAGCTCAAAATATGCGTTTGTCATGTAGCGGCCTTTTAACTCCGGGATGGCAGGCAATATAGCGCACTTCATTGTTACGGCTGTGTTTCAGCTTCCGAGTACATTCAGGAGAATAGGAGCAGCTAGGAAGCTGCGTCAGAACAAATTGTACGTACATCTGGGATTGTTGACGGAAGTTTGATACCTTTCACTCGCCATCGCCACGCTTTAAAGGTCATTTACATATGCATCGGCAAACATACTGGATGCGCTGCAGTGCCTAGAAAGTCCCTAATATCACTTTAGATAATATTATTGCTCTACCGCATTATATAACTATAGGGCTTGCCAAAATCTAAATAGGACAGGGCTCAGCAATCATGTACAAATATGATTCCCGCACAATAACCTGTCATTACCAACAATAGCGATATAACAGAGTGCGGCGGCGGTCAGCCCGCGCCCGCGCCTCGGAGCGGGATCCTCCAAATATAATGCGGAGCTAATCACGCGTCGATCACGAGCTGCTATTGCTCCGGGCTATGTTGCCCACTTCAGCCAGATTTACTATTATTGTACGAATTTCAATTACTATACCAGGACTATTGATCCAGTCGGCGCCAGTAATTTCTATACACTCAAAGTAAGCAATTGAGAACTTACTCCATTAAATTGAAGATGGAGTATAATTTTGAGTAGTCATATTTGGCAGTGAAGTCAATAACTTGGTGGTTACCAAGTCGCCCTGTTGGCTTCCGCAACCCTTTACAAGGGAACCAGACCGAGAGAATAATGGTAACACATTTCAGAAACTATTAGAAACATGTAGGTTTCCTCACGATGTTTTCCCTCACCACCGAGCTAACGACAGTGCATCCTCGCGTTCGACCACGACTCCATACGGAAGGCGCGTATAAATCTACAGAACTACTATCGCTCGTAAACAAAAAAAGTTGACTGACTAAGTATAACAAAATTATTTAATAAAGGTCTTGCATCATCAGCAATGCCTACTGTTTTCGGAAATGCGATTGCTTTCCTGGAGAATCAAACAACAAATAAATTGGATCTTCGCAAACTCCCAGTCAGCAACACTGAATATTATGACGAGTGGCAGAGGAGAGGGGTGAGAAAGCGGGAGGGGGGAGGCAATGAGGCCATGTCAGTGGATTAGCATGCCATTAATACCTGCCAATACAGTCTGCAGCCGCGGCCCGGCGTGGCGGGATTAATAACAACTTGCTGAATATTTACCTACTGGTCACTGGTCTGACTGCCTTTGTTTTTTTTTTTGTAAAGTAGGTGTAGGTTTGTTGGTAGGTCTGAAAGGCCGGCAGCGCACCTGTGAAGCCCCTGGAGTTGCAGGTGTTCATGGGCGACGGTAATCGCTTAACATCACAGGTGATCCGTCTGCTCGTCTGCCCCTATCCTATAAAAAAAAATGTTTTAATGAGGCAAAGAATTCCATACGAATCGCAATTCGTATGGAATTACAGCCTTATACCATAGATTTACGGAAGGATTGGTCGAATCGCTCCTTAAGTACGAGTAAATTGCTATTCTACATATATTATGTACTCGTATATCAAACTCTGTGACTTGTTTTATTATTGCAGTAATTTGTTATTCTAGTCCATAAATAAATATTTAATTATGTCATATAGGTGAATACAATTTCAGTGGTCTTATCACTTACTCGTATATTAGCATAGTTTTAACAAAAGAACATGTTATCGATTCAACCACCACATTAGCCGAAACTCTACCAGAGTGCAGAGAAGAGGTCATAGTTGTCTATATCACTTTAGCTTTGCATGATCTCCCGAGTTCTAAACTAGATCGCAAGTTCGGGAGTTAGGAGTAAGTGGGCGCCCGCGCCGCGCCGCCTGAACTTTCCCCATAACCGACTTTGGAACTTGTTGCGTCCAACTTTGACTTATTGTTGGCACTTTTTAGACATTTTGTTGCGGTTTTTGCATGCATATTTGTGTTTTTGAAGTTGTGTCATGATATTTTTGGCACTTCATTGAAACATTAACAACGAAAATGAGTAACGGCAAAAGAGATCTATGATTTGTTTAGGTAAGTATAGAAAACATAAAATATTAGCATAACTTCCAATTACATACATAAGTTTTATCGGACAATGTGGTCTCCAAAAATCATATGATTCAACTTTTTTTTTATTGAAAATGGGTTAGTCCTTGGCTTCATACTGATCTCTAGAGTTGAGAAGAAGCCTGTCATGAAGCGGGCTTACCAGAAGTAGCCTATTTACACTATTTTATTTGTTGACTGATGAACAAATAGAATGGAACACTTCATTAACGCCAAACCATACCTACGCCATAAACCCTATTCAGCGGGCACTCTAGTAGATGTCAGATCCGTTTATCTGTAGATATCAGTAACCGGTTCATCCCCACTTCAGCGTACTAATCACGTGTATATTTGCCTAATCCTAGGTTATTAGCTCATCATTAGCGTAGCTACGCCACAGCTTACCTCAATAAGTACCTAATAAAACGGTGGAAAATGAGTCAATGTGCATGCAACTTAGCTATTTGGACTCATCGTAACTTATTTACTAAATTAAGAAAAATAAACATCTTCATTCCATTACGAGAGGGTATAGGAAGCTTGCATCGCGAGTTTCCACATCGTCGGACGTCGCCAAAGATTGATTGCAGCCAAACGACGAGCCAAGACCGGCCGAGATTGGATATCGAGTCGCGCCATTCAGCGTGCGGAGATAATCGCCTCATCCCGGGACGTCCCGCTTTGTCCCTCTGTCCCGGCGTCCCGCCGAGGGAATGCGCCCGCGGGAAATTGCCCGCCTTCCCTATTGTCGTATTAGAATGTTGTGCAAGCCAATAATCTCGGCAGGAATTTCAAATTGCTAATCATGACATCGTTTGAATAACGGTACAAGCGGCCGTAATGTATCGCTGTTGTTTCTTTGGAGATAACTTGTTGAGGTATGTTCGGCTGTAAGTAGGTCGGTTGTATAGTTCGGCTGGCATTCCATTCGCTCCGTTCAGTCGCTTGCGGGTAATTTGAGGATACAGGAATTGTAAACTTGTATTTTAGATGACGTCCTCTGTCTCTGTAGCTATGGTCTCATTGGCTACAGAAGATTCCGGACTCTATTTCCAACCAGATCAAAATTAAAATTTCTAACTCCATAAAATGTTATTTTCAAGCACATAACCTGGTTAGTCCAAACAAATCCAGGTTAATAGAATAGTTCCACTATTCGACTAATCAAATCTCTGGTATTGTCCCGGCCTGGAGCAAGCTTCGGACTTTGTAGCCCCAACAAACCTGATTATGGAGGTAACTTGCTATCGCTTATAAATTAGTTATCCTTAGAACCTTTATCTAATTTACTTAATCCGGGCTGTAATTGAATATGTATACTTGGTTTGTATATTGATTTGAGCTTCAACAATATTCGAGAATTTTCTTCGGCGATCTGCTGATTTTTGTTTATAAAATAAGCGAGTTTCGTTGTTTAGATATTTAGACTGATAAATTTGATTTAATCTTAACTCTTAGGTCCTTGCCTATTTATACAATCAACATTCGTTACGTCTGTCATAAAACGTACATATAAACGTCATATACTGGTAGTACACTTACCATATACCCAATCACAACAAAGCGTTATGCTAACAAATTGGATTTCGCAAATTAGGTACTACGAAATATCGAGCAAACGTCTGATCCCCTGCACTCGAACGTTTACTCTAACGAGAGGGCGGCGCGCCTTCATCAGGCCGGTAATGAGGCGGGTCAGCTGCGCGCGCGCGCCTCGCCCGGCTTAGCGCTGGTGAACGGTTGGGGCCCGCCGTCCGGTGAGCGGGCGCGGAGCTACTCACTCGTGGGAAACGATTGAAGAATATCCATACGTTGCGGTGATCACTTACCTTCCTTGATTCACTCCCTTGCTTACCTTTTTGAGAAATAATTATAAATATAGATTTATTTCAAGGCGTCAATCTAATAAAAGCTATTTCATATATTGATCTTATTGCGTACAGAGTGAGTGCACTTGTAGGTATTACCGATATCAAACAAATAAGTACATGAAAGCTATTAGCTAAAAAGTGGTTAATTTAATTTAAAACTAAAACGATGATGCTCATCGATTGACTTGTATCATTATTTTATGTTCGGCAGACCAAGGCATGGAAATGATTGTGGGACAAGTGGGAGAAGGACGAGAAGATCTTCTAAAGGTGTATCACCGTTTCCTATCTCTATAGTACTCACTCTAAAAAGTAATACTTATTCTGTGGAACAGTCTTGTTAAAACATATTTTTCCTTTCCTTGGCAAAAAATATGCCGGCAATTACTTATTCACGTGTTAACAGTATAATAATTCCTCATTAGACAGAGTTCATTGTGAATGAGTAGATAATCGCCGGAGGCACGGGCGGCCGCACCTTGTCTCCGCGAGACACAATCGCGTTCATTACGCGGAGGCAATTTTTAAAATGTCCCATTGTACTCGTTGCCATTCATAACATTACCGTCTCGCCGCTCCACAAAGCTAATTAGAATGCCCGAGTGTCTCTCAAAGAGTAATCTATACGCTGTTTCATCTTTCTGCTTTAAACGCGCCGAAGTTAATTCATTTGAAATTTATGCGGACAAAGTGCGGCTATCCGGATCCGGTAGTTGTAGCTAATAAGATTATTTACATCGTTCCGTCTGGGTGGACTTTTTATTTTGCTTTGTCTGTTTTATGCAAGTTTTAAATGAGGAAAGTAAGATTTCATCTGGTTGAATACAACTGTAAGTTACAAGTGTAAGTCCAAACCCTTAAAGAGGGGAACCGAGGCAGCGAGATAATGGTTATACGTTCCGAAAACATCCGAAACGTACAGGTTTCCTCACTCATCTTACACTTCACCAAGTAAAGTGTTTGTGTCTTTGTTTTAATTGCAAATAGACTAGTATTTTTTTTTTCAAGAAACATAAGAGAGTCTACAGCCTATAGAGATATCGTTGAACGTTTCATTTCGCGTGGCGCACTGTGCTCGGGCGCCGGCCGCGTCGGCTCGCTACTTCCAAACCTAATTCACTTTTAAACTGGAGTGTAAAGTAATTCCGCGGAATCGAGTTCGGGCAACAAAGCGCTCCCGCGGGCCGTTTATTTGCTATTGAGTTATCTCGCAGATTGGGCCGTTGTTCCTCGCCTACCGCCCACTGCACGCTGCTCCATACTGCAGAGGAAACATTGATTTTCACTTTATTATACTATTTTTTTTTTAAACTGGGGTACGTCTGTTTCTAATAAACCACCCAATAGCACAGTTTATCTCTATTTTCCAGTTCTTTCAATAGTCCTAAACCAACCGAGGACTATCCCTGGTTACACTTCCATGTTCTATCGCAAATAAATGATTGATTGATTGCTTGCATACAGGGATAATCGCCAGCTGGCGTCACATTACTTTTAGAGTTAATTGTCTATAGGAAGGGGCCTCTACGCTAACGATATAAGTAAAAATAATAAAATTAAACTTATTTCAGGAAACAAGATACATTTAACTAACATTTCATTTGTCTAAGTAAATAACTTACAGTAATCTAATATTAATTTTGTTTTAGAACAATTACTTGAGCTATTTTATTTTGGGATCAGACAAAACACGTGTCTACGTTATATTGGGTCACAGATTTATTTTTTTAAGTACACATTTTTTTAAATTTAGTTAATATTTTGCGGTTACTTGTCTAAATTGAATCCACAACTCTAAATTGAACTCTGATGTCTGATTTTCACACACTTTCTTGAAACGGTTATTGTCACAAATTTGAACGATTACATTCCTATGAAACCCGTTAGATGAGGTTTTAAGTTACGCATTATAGTATATAGTAGTTAAATGCAAAGGCAAAAAGTTTTCTTTTTCAATAAATTGTATTAAAGTTCTATAATACGGGCTTAATTTCACTGATTACAATAGAAAATCTTTGTTTTATTATGAATTTTCATTAAAATCCAAAAAAATTCTAAGAGTTCTATTTCCCCAAAGGTGATATCTTACCCAGTGTGCGCTAGTACATAACTACCGCAGCGTTCGGATACGCGCTCGAGATTACTTTCTGTCGATGAGCTCTTTATATCCTATTTTATTTGTTTGTTTTCCAAGTAAGCTACAATTAAAGGCATCTCAGTGTAATAAGCAGCTAAATTAACTAATATTTCTTCACTTCCAGGTTGAGAGGTTTTTTCTTTTTGATTTAGTCTAAGCTAGAGACTCAAGTCTCTAGCTTAGACTAAATCAAAAGGAGTAAGTTATCTTTATCTTTATCATATACCGACTTGATTTTTTTTTATTAGACTATACTCTCTCATATTTATATCCTAATCTAAACACCTCATCAGTATTAACTCTGAAAGAAGACGTAGCAACTTATTATTTATTACCCAAACGAGAAAATAAACGGCTCCTTGTAAAAGTCGTGTAAAATTCAATTTGATATTTAACTGCATACGGGTGTTTTTGTAATCTTTATGGTGTAAAGCGCGCAGGCGGCGCGTGTGATCTGTGGCCGCTCGCTCTGCGCGCTCCGCTTTATTACACGTGCGCTTGATTTGTAACGTGCGACCGGCTTATTAAAATACAACGCACGAGCGCATAGAGGTGAGGCTCGAACCGACTTATTCTCAGTGACATCAGCAAAAATCACACTCATATTCGCTTGCATTTGAGTTATTTTATCCGGAAAGTACATATGAGATCTACTTTAAAATAAGGCACCGAAAATCCATACTAATATTATAAATGCGAAAGTAACTCTGTCTGTCTGTCTGCTACTCTTTCACGCCAAAACTACTCAACGGATTTAAATGAAATTTGGTATACAGATAATCTAGACCCTGAGAAAGGACATAGGCTACTTTTTATTGCGAAAAGGGGGTTGTAAGGGGTTGAAAGGGGGGTAAAAAGTTACTTTTTCCACGCGGACGAAGTCGCGGGCGGCCGCTAGTAATATATATTATAAATAATATTAATAAAATAATATTTTAATCAGGACGAAATGGATCTATATTGGTAAAATGGGACGAGTCGGCGGATGGACACTTTGTCAGTTCTTTTGTACCTGTCAATCTCATATTTGGATCTCACGGCCGCTTACCATCAGGCGGAGTTGGGTCATCTTGATTGACCTCAATATAAAAAAAACACTACATTTATTTCCAATTTTATTTACAAACTTCTCGAGTGAATTAGTGACACAAACTATTCGATTTTAACACGCCTCGAATAAGTGAGTGTTACTGTACCAATTTCTTCAAACTCATTCGATAAGATAAGATATTCGAATACATTTTTGAAATAAAATGACTCGAAAAATAATCGAATTTATAAAGTTTACCTCGAGTCGAGTCGCATCTCGGCGCCCGGCCCGCACCGTTCATCAAAACTGCATAAATGAAACTTGTGCGAATGCATAAACTGATGCAGGCGGCTGCACGCGGTCGACTTGCCACCGATATTACAGTACCACTTATTACACAGTTTGCATTTACGACACTGTATAGAGCAATTATATTATACTTATGCATCCTTCCTCTTCCTTCTCCTTTTTTTTAATAATTTACAAGTTGGTACACCAGGTACGAGTTGGTACGAGGTGGTAACCAGTTATAAGGTATTAGAAAAATAGTAAAAATTGTACTTTTTCGCAATATCGTTTAATACTTAATTCAAATCTGGTTTTTTCTTCATGTGATTTGATAATTACTCGTAAGATTAATAGGTACTCATTTATACAAGTTTCTGATATTGTGTGAGATCTCTGGTGCCAACGAGCGTACCGTGTTCGACGTCCTGGCGCCAGGGCGCGGGTCTCATCTCGGAGCAGTAAAGAGGTGTCAAACATAAATTTCTGGTGAGCCTCGGTAATCCCCCGTCACTGCTCCCTTCGGATTACGTTTTACGACACCCGCCAAAAGAATCTCACCTATTTCTATTATCATCTCTTATTATCCGCGGCTTCATTCTATTGTCAAGGTACGAACTAGGGCGCTCCGCCGTAATTCTGCACATGAAATTATTTCAAGAGCCTTTGTAGGCGTTGGCCAGGGTTTCTCAAAGTGTCATTGATATTTAGGGGTTGTTCATTTGGTGTTTAAAGGGCTCACAATAAAATGGATGTCGGCCAGAGCACAAACTACAAATAAACCATAATGCAATAATCTATTAAAGGTATCCGCAGGAAACCAGCGCAGCGTCGTGGCGGACTTAATTGTCGTGTCACGGCAACAGCTAAGCGGAAGCCTATTTGGTTACATATAAACAAAGTTAGTCATAGTTTAGTTCGTAAGCAAATGTTGTACTGTGCCAAATAAACTATTATTATATTCTATTCTATTGAAAACTGTATTCAGTATGCAGTGCTGTGTCCTACAATGATTTTGCCTATATTGGTGTTGCCTATATTTTAGTTATCTACAGTGCAAACTCTAGACGAGTGCAATTTATTGCTCACAGTGCTACGAATATTGCCGACAGTGCCAGATACGACATGACGAAACACGAATCCAGTGACGGTGGCTGAAATAGACCAAGATCTTCTTTTACACAATACCTAAAAGCTACTTCCTATATGGTAACTAAGTACTTTTATAGTTTTAAAGCTACGTAGCTTGGATATCGCGGGTCTAACAAATCCTTTGTCCGTGGGTGAGCTACGCTTCCGTATGAATGTGCCGGCTCAAACAGAGTGATAACACGGCTTCACAGGAAACTTGCGTAAGGTACCAGAGACCCAATACAGGGGGAAGGAGGCTTAGAGGCTAGCAGCGCTATTGTGCCTCCACTGGTGTTGTGGATGTCCATGCCTGGCCGCAATCACTTGCGATCAGGTGATTTGTCTGTTCGTCTACCGTCTATCATAAATAAACAAAAGGTTTGAGAAGCAGTGCGCTAACCTAATTCGGGTAAGCGGCTTAAAGCTACATCAGCACTGAGCAAGTCTGCTCGGCTGTATGCAAGTGACATGTTTTGTAAGATGCGCCGCGCGGCGCGCCTCAGATTGTGAGCCATTGAAAATACAATATCAGGTATTTTAGAGTGACTTTGTTGCGAGAAAACAAAGGAAATATGATTAGATACAAGTACACTAGAGAATATACATTTTATTTTGATTTACTTATTATTTATACATCGAAGCTAACAATACTATCTTTTAAGTGTTACATTCCTTTGTTTTCTATCTCTCGTAAACTTTATAAAGTCGAATTGACACGATTCGTCATGCGTGATACCACGGCCTCATAGACAGCCGACGTAAAGCAGCTTACGCTTTATTTCATCGAATGGGTATTCAGATATTCAGAGAGAAGGGGAAATGGCTAGCAGCGCACTTTTGACTTCACTAGTGTTGTGGGGGTATATGAGGAAATAGCACTTGTTTCTAGTAGAAAGTTTCTCATAAAATAATGTATCGTAAATAAAACAACAATAATAGAGTTAATTCAAATTAGTTTATTGAGCAGGCAATAAATCGCAGGTATGAGATGATTTTTATGAAAGCTGACCGCTACAATCCGAGTTGCAAGGCAAAGACGAAATGTACTTCAAATATTGCAAAGCTAGCAGGTGAGAGGGCAGTGTTGCGAAGATGGACACAACACTATTACTACGACAAATCCAAGACGACTACTGCTACGATGCTACGAAATATGAGCACCGCCGCTACGACTGCTACGAGCTCAACATTCTCGACATAGTCACATTTAGTTCCCGTAAATAGAGACGGTCTCTTATACAGTCATGTATGCGGAGTAGTTTCCAGAAGGCAATCGACAGCTGCGCACCTCCGCACACTCATTTGGCAATGATCGCGGGACGAGCGCTCCGCAGACTGCATCCCTTTGTCTGGGCGCAGCGCCACCTAGCGGGCAGGCAAATAGCTCAGCTCACTGACTTACTCCTTTGTTGCGTATCAAAGCTCGGAGCCAGCGTTGCAGCTGGGATTATTTACTTTACGATAAGCTAACCTGCTTCAATTCTCAGAAACTAATTGGATTTTCTATAGCATTGACCATTTTAGTCGGAATTGCATCAAACATTTCGGTCGTGGCTGCTCCTAAAGCAACCTTTTGACCTTTTCATATTAACAGCAAACTAATTGTGTCTTTTTCCATGATCTTAAATTACTTGCCACACTTACTAAGGTAACCCAAAACTGGCAGTTCAGTAATTCAAATGTTATCACGAGAAAAGTGGATAGCCATTATTAACCATAATAATAATCTTGGCCGTTTCTGCGCTCTCGGTAAGATACCGACAAAACACGTTAGCTAAGCTTAAAAAAAAAAGAAAGACTTCTTGGAAACGAGCACACTGTGTGTCTAAAATATCCTCCTACCGATATTTCAACTATGGCAGCCAATCTCAATAGTCAGTCATTAACGCAGAATAACTATTCCCTTACCATCATATTTCGTTGGGACTCCTGGGCTTTGGGCATACTGAATCTTAACAGCCTTAAAATTAGAGCCACCGCCGTACTGAGACAGCCAGTCGTACACCTGCGCCTACACAAAGCACGCTATGTGCCAGCACGCGGACTCGCTTCGCACGTGACAGCTTCGGACCACCTTTATTAAAACGTGACGCAGCGACATGTCTCCTGCATACGTCATCACCTGAGGCTATGCAGCACAGATACGATTGCAACTGCTTCATTTTGTTTTGTTTCTACAAACGAAAATTCAAACACGATACGTGTTTTCTATCTCCATAAACATAAATGATAAGCATTTTTATCCATAATTAATTCAAAATATTCTTTATTTGCATAGGCTTGTACACAGCACTTACAAATCGTCATACGTAAAGAAAATATTTAAAACTATTTCAAAATAATGTATATAATTTAAATGAAATTAAATATATATCTTGATACATAAGATATACTTAAAAATAAATAGACATAATGCGATTCTACCACCGGTATCGGAAAGTTGAAATTGCTATTGTAAGTTAAATCGTCAACTGGTACTCATAGTACAGGGTTGCCCTAGTTTGAGACCAGGTTGATTGGTGTGATTGTCTGGTGTATTTATTTTTATTTATTATTTACTAGCGGCCGCCCGCGACTTCGTACGCGTGGAGTTAATTATTGACACTTACCGTCATATTTTGGACAATCCACACAATATATTTTTATAAATTGTAGCCTATGTGTTATTCTGATGTATAAGCTATATTGTGGTAAAGTTTCATTCAAATCTATTTAGTAGTTTTTACGTGAAAGAGTAACAAACATCCATACATCCATACATCCAAACAAACTTTCGCCTTTATAATAGTAGTAGGATTTTTTATTATAAAACAAATTTATTCTTATGAATTTTAAAAAGAAGCGTATGAGTACTACGGCATAAAAAGAGCATCCACAGTAGTACCTTTTAATTGCGTTTATTGATTTAGAATCTGGATTTAATAAATTAATTTTAGATTAAAAATACCTCAGCATCTCTCTAAGAAAAAGAGCCAGGACAATGGACAGACAGGCGGACAACAAAGTGGTCCTATGAAGTTCTGTTTCGTCTTTTGATGTAAGGCATCCTAAAAACCAAAGCGTTATTCCAGGAAAATTAATATTCAAAAGCGACCACCGATAAAAACTTTGACAAATCGAATTCTGGCGAATAATATTTATTCACGACTGGACGAAGTTACGAATGGCCCAACTTAAATTGTTTTTTCCTTTGGTATCTACACTTTTATAGAAATTGTATATATAAAGTTGCTCGCCTGAATACAGAGAAACAAAATAGTAGGTAAATTTAAAATGTTATTTAATTAAGGAAATGGTACCTAATTGATAAAAGTATAAAATGATGTTTTATAGCTTTTTATTGATGCATTACAAACGTAGTAGCTTAAACTTTTTATTCAATGTTGGTAGTTCATTTCGCAGGTATAGTCCGAGGCAAGAAAGTGTAGTTATGACCTTGAGTGCGCAGAAACCAATTTTGATAGAAAGTCTTCTTTTTTACAAGTGCGCAAAATAACGGTCATCGCTATACTTTCGTGCCTCCAGCTATAGTTTATTTCGCAATATGTTGGTTTATTTACTAGAAGCGACTGAAATCTAGCAGTATCTATCACGGATGACAGATTTGAATAATCACGGGCTCCAGTAATTTTTCCACCCCGAAAGGTTGCGGCTGTTAGTTACGCGAAAAAACTCTGATAATGTTAGTGTGGTGTATCAGTAGCATGACTGACATTATATGACACTGGTGATTATTTTAATGTGTGAAACTGTGAGGGTATCCGGAATAATGTGCAGCCGGGCCCCAAGAGACGTCGTCGAATACCGTCTTTGTGACAACGTCTCCTGTAACGTCAAGCAGGGGTTATAATATGATTATGTACATAAAAAATATCATCGCGTAAATACCTGATCATATTAATCACAGTTATTTATTTAGTTATAATATACTCGTCATATTCAAACATAAGAAACGCATAACTTGTGTCAAAGGGACGGAAATAAAGATAAGGTGGTGAATCGTTGTTACCTATCTGTTAAGGCGAATGAGTAATCAATTAACTGATTAATTGCTAATTAATTGCCAAATAACTAAGTGAAACGGTCACTACTGTTTTTACCTCTAACACTACGTATTTACGGAGGAATGACCCAAGTGCCCGTGACAGCTTTTGGAGAATTCAGAATAATTTAGGAACGTGTGTGGGAGTAATGAAAACGGTTTACCCGCCACTTGGAGAGACGTTTTATCAGCTAAATTACGTTGGCAGGTCAGGCACTGTACTAAGTATTTTTATGAAAAAAAGTATTTTTATGAAAAAAAGGATGCAAATGATTTTACTGGATTACGTCAGAGCCGGAGACAAAAATGATATCTTTCATCTTTGAAACAAGTTATCTAACACCACTTACTAAGCAATTTTAAAATGAAAATATTTGTAACCAGGTGCGATGGGGGTAGGGACAAGGGGCGGGGACGTCGCCGAGGCGTCTCGTTAGAGCGATACAATCGGCTCCGGCTCCATCGACGGGCTTCATTAACGCCTCGATAAAACATCGCATTGTTTGCCGACACCGTCTCAGCCTCTAAGAATATTACGAGCAAATTCGGCAACTCGATAGAGAACAAATTCCAGCAAATTCCAGACGATTTATGTAATACCTTTGTGTTTTGAATATTGCGCGATAAATTCACAGAATTCACGGCGATTTCCGTTTTGTGAGGCGCGGGAATTATTCTATGTCACGTTTTAATGATTTGTAGGAGCGAAGCTAGGATTATGTTTTGATGCTATTACTGATATTTCATAAATCATGTGCTCATTCTATTGTAATAGGAAAATTGATAACATCGTAATGAAGGAGTAAATCACTTGTCTGGCGCGTTGACAACGATATGAATGGTAAAAGAAGGCTGATGTACAATGGTCCAGCGGTCGATCATTACTATTACATCGTAAAAATATTCATGCACACTTAGAATAATAACTCTATAGAAGGAGAGTCTCCATACTAGAGCTCTGTCAAAAATGAGACACAAAAAAATTCACGCAGCCTACTGCGCACCCTACGACACTTTTGTAATGTTGCTAGTGAAGGTACAGTTTCCCCGAAAACTGGGAAATAAATCGGACGCCTCAATAGTGATTTCTAATGTGTCGTAAAATGTTGGTCAGTGTGGTATGAACAAGTAATGTAAAGTTTATTGCGAGATAGATCTAATAGATACGTTTACAAAAACTACGACATAAGCAATAGGTATTATAGAAATTTAACGTACTACTTCGGTGGTACATACCACACAACCTTCAGGCAAAATTAATAATAGTGTTGGTTGGGGTAGGTAATGTTATATGTGGTATAAATAGAAAATTATTAAACTGATATGAAAAGAAGAGAACAAAAAGTATTTTTTTCGCGAACACTCGACATTGAAGTTGAATTATGAAATTTCATACATTCGTCAATACAAATACTTATATAATTCGACTTCAATGTCGAGCGCACGAGAAATGCCCCTCAGTCGACTGTATGTCGTCGGTACTTACATTAGGAAAATATTTTAGCAATAATTGTTTTATAAATTAATTAGCTGGATAAAAGTCAGGAAAAATGGGAAAATATTTTTCTCAATTGGGCAACACTGAACATCTATCTATACATACGATATAATAAAAATGTAAAAAAGCTGTGTCTGTACATTGAAGATATTTATCTCAAAATAACTTAGGACGACTAAAAACAGTAACAGAACATGAATCAATGATTTTAAAAAATTTGTCTGTCTGTTTGTCTGTTTATCTGTTTGTCTGTTTGTTCGCGCTAATCTCGGAAACTACTGAACCAATCTATATCATATAATAAAAATGTAAAAAAGCTGTGTCTGTACATTGAAGATATTTATCTCAAAATAACTTAGGACGACTAAAAAACAGTAACAGAACATGAATCAATGATTTTAAAAATTTTTGTCTGTCTGTTTGTCTGTTTATCTGTTTGTCTGTTTGTTCGCGCTAATCTCGGAAACTACTGAACCAATTCGAATAAAACTTTTTTTATTGTATAACTGTAATATCAGGGCAACTTATAGGGTATATTTTATTTTGAAGACCAGGCCCCTTGATGTAGAACTACAACAGCCCAACTCTAGTCAGTAGGTCAGTGGCACTTAAACAAAAGTTGTTCAAATTGATGAGCATTTTATGATGCCGCGAAAAAAATCAAAGATCATGGAACATCTGGTTTGGAACTCTAAGAGCCCAGCTCCACTATAACTAATATCGAATGAAATGGAATGGAAATTTGTCAAATGTGATGAGCATTTTTGGATGAGATCCTATAAGGAAGGATATTCCGAACTTAAACCCCTAATGGAGCGAAAAGGGGGTTCCAAGTTTGTTTATGGGACTACGTGATTCCTTGGCCCAATCTACTCTAACTTTTGCATACACATTATTTGACAGAATTGATGGATAAACTATAAGATTCAAACTTTAATAGAATACTTACATCCCCTAATGGAATAAAAAAATATTTGGGGGTTACTTTCATTAGTAGTTGATAAACTATAAGAGGTAGGTCAGTGGCACTTAAACAAAAGTGTTCAAATTGATGAGCATTTTATGATGCCGCGAAAAAAATCAAAGATCATGGAACATCTGGTTTGGAACTCTAAGAGCCCAGCTCCACTATAACTAATATCGAATGAAATGGAATGGAAATTTGTCAAATGTGATGAGCATTTTTGGATGAGATCCTATAAGGAAGGATATTCCGAACTTAAACCCCTAATGGAGCGAAAAGGAGGGTTCCAAGTTTGTTTATGTGACTACGTGATTCCTTGGCCCAATCTACTCTAACTTTTGCATACACATTATTTGACAGAATTGATGGATAAACTATAAGATTCAAACTTTAATAGAATACTTACATCCCCTAATGGAATAAAAAAATATTTGGGGGTTACTTTCATTAGTAGTTGATATCATTTTTTTTTATTTTAAATGGGTTTGCACTTGACTTCATCTCACCTGATGGAGAGTGACAATGAGGTCTAAGATGTAGCGTGCTTTTTCAGAAGAAGCTCTCGACTTAAAGACACCCAAATTGTAGCTCTCTGGAAATACAGAAGCCGACAAGTTGTTCCATTCCTTAGCAGTTCGTATAAAATATCAATGAGCCGACTTTAAAATCTATCAACCTATAAACGAACATTTATAACAAGTACCTAATATTACCTGTGAAAAGTGATAATATTATTCTTATTCTCCCTTTAATTTCTATTGTGACACGATTTAACCGCACAAACCGTCATAATTATTTTTATTTCGGGAGACACGTTCGGGTCGCTGTGACATTTGACACTAAGGAGCTCGGTGGTACCCTTCGCCAATTAGGGTACCACCCACTAAGCTTAAATTGTGCGGACGCATTAGGTTTCTAGAGAGTTATTATTCTAAGCATGCACATTTATTTCACACATTATTTATTTACATAATGACAGCATCCGTCAATCACTTATTTGAACATCGAAGAATAAGGTAGTATAAAGTAAAGGCATCCAAATAGTTTGTATATAACAATTACCTAACATGAAATCACGCAAATATACCTATGTACACTTTTACAGACATGTACAAACATTAGCGTTGATCACACGAATCTCACAGTTAGACTTGTTTGGTACCATGAAATATTACAATTAAAACCTGCATAATGTTTGCTATTCGCCAGGTGCAGCATCTATTTGAGATACTGGACACAGGGCAGTAGTTTTTGTGCGTCCGGTGTATGTTTGCGAAGTTAGATGGCGCCCGCGCCGCTGGGGCCGCCACAAAGCGCGTCCGGCGCGCTTATCTCCCGGGCGCTGATGCCCCGCGCCCGCGGAGTAGGGATGTTGCTAGGATGCTCTCCACCTTCCAATAGCAGTCAATAAACAAATGAAAGACATGCAAGCAAGCTCAAGCAAAGAAACTGCCTAGCCAGCGTCGAGTGTAATATTACACAAACCACTCCGTACGACTTTTGATATAAATATCACAAGTGGTTTTCTAGTCCCTCATCCTCAAATTTTGTTGGGACACCGTTGTAACATGACCGAACAATGTCACTATCAATGGCTTAACTTGTCACGTATATGGGTAGCATGCTACCATACCCAACGTGTAAATTTTGTTTGGTAGCTTATGAAATGTTTCGTTTATGTACATGGTTTTATAATAAAAGTTTGTGTATAATGTATGGGTAGTTAAATGATATAATTATTTTTATAATATTATAAACTTAAAAAATGGACTTGCCCATAAAACTTTGAATGCTCACAAAACCAACTAGACGCTATATTTTAACTGAAAATTTAGGCTATTGGTTCTTATTACCAATATTTTGGTAAAGTATCAATATTTTTTTACT
>CM026275.1:303401-398727 GCA_014851415.1 Cnaphalocrocis medinalis
TTGTGTAAATTTATCTTATTTTTAAGGCTGAAGTTTATTTATTTATTATTTATTGGTTTACATTACTGATACATTTATAAACGTTTGTGTACAACAGTTTTAAATCTATAGCTAAATGTACAATTATGTTGGTTAACACTTCATGCGTGATAAAAATATCTTTAGGTAGTTAAATAATAGTGATTTTAAAAAGTTAATAATAATATACCTATTCTTAATATTTTAAGCCAACATCTTTCAGCGAACTAACAATAATGCAAACAACATAAAATCAGCGACTCATCTGATCTCACAGATATCTATCAAATTAACGTTTGTCGACTTTGTAATAAAAAAGTAAGAAGAAAAAACAAAATGAGAGAAAAAAATTCAAAATCAAAGTGGTTTTTAAAAATATTTTTACAATATAAATTTTGTTAAAAAATCGGTAGGTACGTATGTACCTACCGATTTTTTTTCGATAGTATTATCGCAAGAATGTTCATTACCAACCGCTATTTTAAAAACTAAATTTAAAAGAAACATACATAAAAAAATATAATTATATAATTATCAGTCATTATTTTAAATAAACATTTTATTTAAAATAATGACTGATAAAAAGTGTTATCAGAATTTAGTTCCTATAAGTTTAAATAATAATTATAGTTTATGCCTGTTACTTAGAAATTACGTTTTTGTTATATTATTAATTGAATGTTTTTTTATTGCATATATTTTTATCTGTATTTCTACTGTGCTCTTTGTTGCTTTGATTGGAGTGTACAAAAACTATATTTCTTATATGAATGTGTATGTGCTAACAAACTGCATGGTTATTTTTGGGTTCTATCATATATTGTGCATTTTTTATAATTATAATTGTTATTTCGAGGCATATCATGTCAATTCAGACTGTACACACTACTTTACACCACTCGACAACACTGCACATTACCTGGCACCCCCCGTACAGCCTTATTATTGTTATTACCATTTGTTTCCATCAATGCTTTCAACCCTGTTGCTGTGCTTCGCCATTACTGATTGGCGTCATATAACTCTAATACGTCGGCTTTTGTTGCATTGCATGTTTATTCGGATCACTTTTGCGTATGTCATGCAATTCTTGAAATCAAATAAATATTATCAATTGGTCTATTAAATCCTGGGTCTCTCGGTACAAGACCACGAAGAATTTTTAGTAGCTATGGATCGTCACAATATTGATATCATGGCCATCAATGAGACTTGGCTAAGAGCAGGCGAAGAAGGGCGCGCACCCGCACCTCCTGGTTACCGCTTACGCCATATACCGCGCCCGGTCTCGGTTCGTTCCAGGGGCGGTGGAGTGGATTCTATATCAAGGAAGGTATCAATGCGCGACTCATAAGCAGCCCATCTACACCTGCTGTGGAGCAATGTGGTTAAGTCTCAGTATAAAAGGAATCAAATTAGCAGTCGGTACGGCTTATCGCCCACCGTGGCTCGATGTCGACACTTTTATAGATGCTCTGAGCGAGACCATCACATACTCTCGGCAAATATGATAAATTGATTCTCGTTGGAGACTTCAATATCAACATCTTAAATAGTGAGGATAGCAACACCAAAAAATTAAACGATTCCTAGTCTGTTTGAATCTTGACCAGTTTGTAGATCAACCAACCCACTTTACAGACCACAGCGAAATCTCTTATAGATGTAGTGTGCTCTGATTCCGAGTTTCTCATTTATCAGTCGAGCATATTCCCGACCCTTAGTAGTCATGGCTCTGATCACTTTTAGTCTAAATATTAAGAAAGAGAAAATTACCCCCTAAATGGATAATTTATAGACCTTTGAAAGACATAGACCTCGAACAATTTAATAACGACGTTAGTACGATTCCCTGGCATGACTTAGTACATGATGATGTGAATGTTATGTTGCAAAGGTTTAACCATTGTATCATACAGCTATTTGACAGTCACGCTCCCATTAACGTGTTCGTATTAAATCATATTCATATCCTGGATAACATATAATGTCAGAGAGATGATTAAACTACGAGATAAGCGCACGCAAGATTAAGTCGTCTAAACTGGAAACTCACAAAAACTACTACAAAGAACTAAAGGCTATCGTAAATCAGCGCTTCATACTGAAAAATGTGCTTATTTAATCAATATATTAGCAAATGTACAAAAGATCCTAAAATTGTGTGGGAAACATATAAAGAAAACGTGGTTGATTTCAAAAGAAAATGTGGAATTCCTTTCCATTTAAATAATCCCGATATTATAAACAATAGCTTTTTAAATATTTCCCGGAAGTGACAGTGCTGATCCACAGGTCATTAATAACCTAAAGTCTGCTCAATTTAGCTCTGCCATGTTTTCACTCGAACCCGTAACCGAAAAAACTGTCACAGATATAATTAAATCGATTAAAACAAATGCACAGGGTACAGACGGTATTTCATTAGACATGATCTTGCTTACAATGCCTCACACATTGGCGATAATCACTTCGATTGTAAATACATCATTAAAGACAGGTGTTTTTTCCGTTTTTTATGGAAAACTGCCATTGTAAAACCAGTCCCTAAGACACAAAATCCCTCGGACTACAAAGACTTGCGCCCTATTAGTATTCTTCCGTTTTCTATCTAAGGTTGTTGAAAGAGCTGTTTGCATCCAAATGACAGAGTATCTAGAAAACATAACATACTTCGGATAAACAATCAGGCTTCAGGAAAAAACCGTAGTACTGCTACAGCTCTTCTAGATGTAGTGGACGATATACTTGCGGCGCAGGACATCGGCGAAGGTACTATCTTGGTTTTGTTAGATTACTCGCGTGCCTTTGACCCTATTAACCCCACGGTTCTCTTATCCAACTAAGTTATTATGGTTTCGATGACTTGGCACTCAAGTGGTTTAAAAGCTACCTGTTTGAACGTATGCAATATGTCGAAATCGGAATGTGGATGGCTCCACATCATGTTCCACCACAGCACCAGTCCCAAGAGGGGTCCCTCAAGGATCCATACTAGGGCCAATACTCTTTGTTTTATACACCGCAGACATCATTAGTAATATTAAAAATTGCAACTACCACTTATATGCTGATGACCTTCAGCTTTACATCTCATTTAAACCTGAGTCAACATGCAAAGCTGTAGAGAAACTTAACGAAGATCTAGACCGTGTTAGCCAATGGAGCGATCACCACAACTTAGTTTTAAACCCTCAAAAATCTAAATTTATGATTTTGGGATCGAAAAATAACTTGGGTAAAATTGCTGCTGAGAACCCACAAGTACGTATGATGGGGAATATTTTAGAAAACGTACCGCAGGCTCGAAACCTAGGTCTGGTTATGGATGGAAGGATGCAATTCGAGAAACACATCCTAGATCTTACGCGCAACTGTTTCTACAGACTCAAGATTCTATATCGCGTCCGTGACTATGTGGATGTAGAAACAAGAATTAAAATGTGTGAATCTCTTATTCTCTCCAAATTAAATTACGCTAGCACAGTTTTTGGAGGATGCCTACTAGGACGCACAAAAAAGCTCATTCAGCGTATTCAAAACGCCTGTGCTCGATTTTGTTTTCCAGTTCCCCGACGCTCTCACATAACGCCATTCTTAAACCAAAACAATTTACTGAATATGTCCGCTAGATACACCCTACACTTCGCATCCTTGCTTTTTGATGTGATCACAAAAAAACAACCACCTTACCTACACAACAACACTGAATTTACACAACGTAAAATGAGAATTGCTCTACGGCTGCGATGTCCTGAGTACAGTACAGCAGCATTTCGTGGCAGCTTTCGCTATGCTGCTACAAAATGCTGGAACAATTTACCGCCGCCGATCAGAAATTCCAAGTCAGCCGTTTCCTTTAAACGAAATCTAAGAAAATTTCTGATTGTCGAGCAAGCGAACGCCACGTAGCCATACTGTATACTGTATTCATCAACCACACCCGTATACACGCCACATACACACACAACACACACACACACACACACACACACACAACAACAACACACAGATTTTCACTCGTGCTTACAAAACATGCCCCAACCTACACCTCTATATTATGCTACTACTTAACCTTAGAAAGATAGATGCGATGTTTAACTTAAGTATTTAGATATGATTTCCTTTGTTCTTTTTATTATTGTCTTTTTTTTTTTTTGTTTATGTATTGATTCTGATTGCCGGTGACTCCCTCTACCCCAAATGGTTTCCACAGAATACCAGCGTCATGGCACTCCGGCGCCGTGACAAAAAAGCTGAGTGGCAACCATTTTGGTAGCATATCACAAAAGTTTTTAATTTAATTTTGTATTTTCTTTTATTTGTATTTTGTACCTAAGTGATGTGGTTACCAAATAAATTATTATTCTATTCTATTCTATTCTATTCTAATTTTTATTTTTAAGGTTATCAGGCTAGTTTCGCGCCAGATGTCGCCCGGAGAGTAATGGCGCCGCGTCGCAGAGGGCACGCCTCTGTCGCGTTTGTCTCCGCTAGCCGGGGGTTACTTCCACTCATTTGTTCGTTTTATCGTGTATCTTTCAGCGAACAAGCGCACGAGCTGCATCCGAATGAGCAGTTCAATAAGCGTGGCAATCTGTTGTATGCGTCAGGTGCATAAAACTCTTAAACAAAAAGCAATTTCTGCTGTGCGCGGCGACAATCTGTACTTGTACTACCAATTCGTTGATTTGATTTTTTATACTAGAGGTGACAAACGAGCAAGCGGGTGACAGTGCCTACTTACTAGCAACCTGTTGGTAAGTAGTCACCGTCACCCATGAACTTTGGCGACATCAGACGGGTTGCTGATGCGTTGCCGGACTCTTTCCCTACAGCTGTTGAGGTAATGATTCTGAACTAGTGATTATCCTTAAACTTGGATCCTACACATGAAAATATGCTTAGACATCATTCAGGATTCAAGAAATCTGCTAGTTGAAATATTAACAGCCGCCTGACCATCGACACCCTTTTAAAGGGGTAACCAAACCAATAAAATCATGGTTACACGATTCAGAAATCTATAAGGTTCGTCCAGGTTTTTCTCACGTTGTTTTCCCTCACCGGCGAGCAAATTGAATACATGTTAATTATAAAAATCTACAAGTGCATGCTCGGAATCGATCCACAACCCTGATGCATACCCTGTATAGAAATTGTATTTAGTGCTGGGCGGATCATTTTTGGTTTATCTCGCTCTGCCCCGCAAACAAATCTCCGCCTACCAGTTTTCCCCCGTAACTTAATCACGCCATAGTTACACGTCGCTCGGCTTGCTTCCCCGAGCCAATGTTCGTTCTTCAAGCGTGAATCGCTTTGAAGCTTCGGCAGCAGTCGCCTGGTCAGTGCAGTGAGCGATCTACATAAATTTACCTCTCAGTCACACTTCTGTGCTCACAGGAGCTTGACCCCTTTGTGACTAGAATAGGGCTTGAGTTGTAGCTGAATATTAAACTTTATTAAGTTAACAATGCGTTATATTATAAGTAGTTAGAAAGAAAGAAAATGCATTTTTTTTTGTGCAAAAACACTACTATGCTATAGTAAAAAAATTAGCAGTGAAGTGATCACTAAACAATATCAGCAAGCATTCTAAAATAATACAAACACATTGCGGAATTTATGGCTATAATTTTGGCACCAAACTTTTACTTTCTGTGCACCTTAGCACCGAATACATAATAGTAGCAAGAAATTTCAAGCAAAAAATATCAAAATTAACATTATAATTACAATCAGAGAATAAATAATATTAAATGTTACAACTGTTGTAAAATTTAAGTTTTATTTATTCTTATTAAAACTATTTAACTAAGTGGATTATGTACATACCCTAAGATTAGCATCCCATTGTGTCTTAAACAAAATAATAAAAGTTACTCTTAACTGGTTCCTGGTTCATACTTTAATGCGCCAATTTGTTGTACCTATAATCTTGATGGACTTTTCGCTTTAGTCTTGTTCCTAGAGCTGAATAGAGTAGAGTTGAGAAGTCAGGAGTAGCGTATTCACTCTATTTTAATGAAGTCTATTTTTTAAGATCCTTCATAATTTTCGGTGCACACAAAGAAGGAGGCAAAATAGCTCTCGGCAGGCAATTGGCAATTTTTCTTACTGTTATTAACTTCAGTGCGCGGTACAGTGAGCGCCGTTAAATTATTCAGCGCCCAGTTGCCGCTGCGCTGGCGCGTGACAGCTGACGTGACAGTTCGCGTAAATCCTTTATTTTTCGTGCTTGCTTGTACAGCTGATTTTTTTCCGCATTATGTAACTTGGCTTTTTTTACTTTATTTTGATAGGCGGCAGACGAAAAAACGCATCATCGAATGGGATACAGTTATCAAGAACATAAATCGATATAAAAATCAACCCATTTGCTAGTTCTTGACATTACTCTCTCTACTCATATTTTGCCGTTCTGTTGTATCATATAGCTGTTTAACTTTGTAAAGTCAATTTTTACTTTCATTTCAACGTTAATAAATAGTGTCAAATTCTCTTTATTTGAAAATGGGTTCGTTTCAAGATTTAATTTTGATATTATCAAATATTTCACGACAAATATTGTAAACTGTTATTTTATTTTAAGCAATAAATTGATTTTTATTTATTATTTATTTATTTATATTTGCCAATAGATGGCGCTGGGTATCGATTACATCGCGCAAAATAATAAGCTTCGTATTTGTGTATTGAAGTTTTTTTTATTAATAGTATAGATTTATCCCGCTAAAACCATGTGAGTATCTTCAATAGTGTTGACTAATTACAACAAGTTCAATTAAACTGAACTGTCTCGTCGAGCGGACAGTCGGCCGCGTAGTCCCGCGCAACTAACTCTCGTGTGCGGTTAGCCGGATTTGCTTATAGGGAAAGTTTCGTGTTTACAACGGAAATGTTTACACTAACTTCTAAGTCACAGGGCTGGAGGGAATTAGCTACATTAGGATTTAAGTCTTCGGAAGAGGTTTCAGTGGGCAATAGAGATTAACATGACAAAAAGTAGTATTAGCTAAATAAAATAACAAAATTAAGAAATAAAAAAGTGTAGCATTTTTTATACGCCGCTTAACTTTCTCCTCTTAACTAAAATTGATGAATATAATCATTTAAAACATGTCATACATTTTAAAACAGAAACATGACAAAATATTTTGACAATTGAACTTTTTTTAAGAACATCAGTTGCCAACAGGCGTGCGGTTCATCTGATGGTAAGCAACTAACACAGCTTATAGATGCCTGAAACTCTAGAGTACTAATATACGTGTTGCTAACCCCTTAATAACCTTTACACTTTTATTTTGAAGAACATCATACTATACTCTCCTCAAGAAAACTTTTGTGAAGTGATTCTATGACAAAAGCAAATATTAGTTGAAAATAATTTCTCTGTTATTTTGGGTAACATCAGTTATACTTCCTGCCACACAATGTGAGCCATATTTATGCTCTATTCGTGTAACAGCGAGAGCAATAACTGCAACTTTGTCTTCTTAGTGCCGCAGCAAGCACTCGCTAATGATGAGGTATTTGTTTTGAACCTCCCTTGTAAAACCTACCAAGTAACGCTCGTAACTGAAACATTCAGGTTGAACAAACTTAATTAACTGAAATGACGTTTGTTTATCCAATTTAGGACCATACAAACTAATTGTGAACGTCAACTTGTTTATTACTGGTACAAATTGTAGTTGCTCGATTTGTAGTAGACTGTTGTGGTTTTTTTTTCCTTTCAATAATCTTATGAGGAATTCTTGGATCCATACTTACGGATTTAGCTTACGCTTAGGAGGCCTATAGACGCAAGATCTATTACGGATTCTACCTAGTGACACAAAACAACCAGCGCACAGGCTTTACGCTGGTTTCCCGTAAAGCAGTAGTAACACTCCCGGTCTAGTCCATTCATGCCATAGCGTGGCTCTTTTTTGGCCAGAAAGCCTTAAAACTTAAAATTTTCTCAAAGAGAGATTCTTACAAGTTTTTACAATCTCATCTAGGATCCTTTGCCGAACTTCCCCTACCACTTCCTATTTATTTATTTTTCGTTTTGAAGTCAGTTAACACTACAAGGATGGAGTGTTGGGCAACAACGGAGTTTGCCCAAGTCCGCGCGTATTTCCCGGGCAATAAATAAACGGGTGCCCGGGCTTCCGCTCGAACTCGGAACTTTTAATTAACTTGCCGCGAACAATGAAACTAATGAGTTTAGTTGCACTCTCAACTGGCAACATTTTGAAATTAATTCCAAGTGTTGGTACAGATTCAATAAATTTCAGATTAAGTTCTAGTTTTGACGGGAGTAGTTGAGTAATAATTGTAACACTAATATAGACGGAGGGAGTTCCTATAGAAATTTACGTGTTGATTCTCTGGCAAACAACTTCAGTGAAAACAGGAATAATATACTTTAATGTAACTGGAACAGGACCGACCGTTTTTCATAAATTAAACTGTGATAAAAAATCAAACGTTGACAATGTTTGCTGGTGACACATCTTCTTTCAACTATTCTGAACAACATTTTTCGTAAGACTTTTGAACTTTAGTTCGGAATTGGTAAGCGATGTAGTTGAAGGGATCTAAATCTTTACAGTTACATTCTATACCTATATCTTCTGAGAGTCGATTCACTTTATCTTTCGGACTGTATTTCACAGAAGAATGCTAAACATCTAAGCATAAAGATAGTCTTTTCAATGGTATGGTAGGTTTTTACTTATTTTTATAGCTTCCCGTGTGATTGTCCAGGTTGCACGCACATTAGACTCCCCCCATAATCCAGTCGCAGGTATAATGCAGAGCGTGCGCAATTGTTTTTTAAGTCCCGCACATATTGCAGCGCCCGAAGGCTTAATAACGCGGGCTTATGGGAAGATTCACATTCAGCGAGACGGATTGTTCGGCCCATGGCGGAGGACCCGTTGTGCTTTTGTGGGATTTCATTTTAAAGGTTTTTTAGATTCACATTTTGAGACAATTCTAGGGGAGGTTTTACGGCCAGCCTTTGTTATATTGCGTGGGTGGTGCGTAAAGTATACATAAACATTTTTATTATTCTTAAGTTTTAATGTAACAAATGGTGTTCGTGATAGATATACCAACAAGGGTAGTACTTATATTAGTGTGGGTTTAGGTTAGGATCACAATTGATCCTTGCCTAACCCCACACGTTGGCCAATGCAAACGGCAGAAGGAGATGTGGAACAATTGAAAGATATTATTTCCAGACTGGTTAATTTTATAATTTCTTCCTACATACCTACTAAAGATACACTGGGAGAAGGAGACATAACAATAAGGTATTGTAGAGTTAATGTACCTACTCATTGGAGAAACCAAACATTAGAATTGTAAACGCGCGGTCAAGGCATGTGCAACGCAAATGCAACTGAATGTCGTCACATCCGCATCTGCTGTTTGGAATCCAGAGTTTGAAACCAAATTATTAACATCTTATTTCAGCACACAAAACCATATACTTATTGCACACGGAGTCAGGTCAAAGTACGAGATGTTGTGAGAGTTTATTCATTTAATTCACAACAAAATCTAGTTTGATACGGTTAAGTTTTATTGACGAGTACTTGATAGGCCCTTTGTTTTTATTAAGCTTTCATATAATTTTAATTATTTAATGTTTTCAATATTGATTTTGCTTTGTCCACATGATTTTGTTCGCTGAGCTACCAATACAATTATTAAAAACATAATAACAACGAAATGAAAGATACGTCTAAAATAGGGCGTGTTTACTCAGTGGAATAGTTCCAACTTTTTCTGTCTAAGGCGTCTTTGTTTGGTGTCCCACAAACCCTTAGACTAGGAGGAGAAGCTACTTTTCATGTCAAATTCCTATAATCAGTTAATTTTTGCACTCGTAGGTAATGTATGTAATTTAATCATTTCCTAAATATTATACACATTTGCAAACTTCACTTTATTTTATAGATCTCCAAATAGTTATACACACAAGTCGTTAAGGAGTATTTCATGCTTTCTTTTTTGAATCTTTGATAATATGTACCATACTAATCTCGGAACTTGATTTAGACCGCATGTAAATAATATTGAGAACAAACTCCTTGGTTTTTAATGCAGACAAATGACTTAACAAGTCTAAGACAAGTCATGTTTAGTTTTCTGTTTTCCGATTGGTCTTATTTGGAGTAAATTATTTAGATTTTTATGAATTTTTATACTTTCTTCTTTTACCTGCGTTTTCTTTCATTTGCAACTAACAGTGGAGTCACATTACACTGCCATTTGAATTCACTTTCCCCTCGTTTCCCGATATCGTTTAAAAAGGTCGTATTTAAGACTTCCAGCTCTCAGCCTATTTCTCCAACACAGGCGGGTTGCATACAACTTAGGCACTAAGCGCTGCTAAGAGAAGTTTTCCGCTTTCCAGCTGTGCTATTAGTAATCCGTCGCGGTAGACACTTTTCTAACAAACATTACACGAACAACGTAACTTACTTATAGGAATAATAAATAACCTTGCTCTGCTATAATTTGTTTCCTTGGTTGTAAGTAGGTAAACCGGCTGTAGTTTATCAGTAGAGACTGAGATAAATATAGTTTTTTAATGAAAAAAATATAATGTTGTTTTCTGTCAATCCATAGCCTGAAGCTATGATAAAAAATCTAGCGACAATAAAACCCAGCTCCTGAGCGTATTCCCATCGATGTGTTTGGATGGCTCCGTGCGCGGAACCACGGAGAAGATTTAAGCTATGAATGAATTAGTATACATTCTACGATATAGATTCCTTTAAACGCAGAGTTCAAGCATCTGGGGGGCAGTATGGTAGTGCCAACGGATGTGACGCCACGCCATTGTGTCCGCGTCCTACATATATAACTGCATTGTGGCTCCTTTTGCTTTAAGTATCAGCCTATTTACTGTCTCACTGCAGATAAAAGACCTCCATCATAGAAATCAAGACATCGCTACTATGATGGGATTAGGTTTGTTCACCACGCTTGCCTAATGCGGATTAGTGATCAGAAACCCGAGCTATGATCGAAAAATTCGAAAGTCACTTTTTGCTCACCCGGTAATCAAATCCGGGACCCTGCTATTACGGCCCGATACTTAAACCATTAGAGCAACGGGGCAGTTAGGGCGTCCTTTTACCACTAGGTCAAAGCAAGCCAATAACAACAAGAAGCCACAAACAGCAAGAAGACATTTATTTTGATTTAAACGACAGCTCGACCAAAGCAACGGAAAGCAACTTTTCATATGGCCAACTTGGCTTACAACGTTGCTTTTAGTTGCATTTCCCGATGGTGTTGCTGGTATTTGTGTTAACCATGTTTCAATACTTTATTTTTTATTTTTACTTAGGCCTGATTTGATTAATATCGTGCGAGGATAAGTCTTTGGTAAAAAACTCCAATTTGTATGGAATAACAGCCTTATACTTTTTTATATGAACTACTTCTGAATGTGTTATCCTGTGTTATTTCAATTATATAATATACATTTTACAATTAAAGCCAGCAGTATATTAAAGTATATATTAACGTCCCACAAGCTGTATCTGTACATCCCTTACTATACATACACTCTGTAAATATAAATCATAAAAAAAGGCTTTCTTTAATATAATTGCATCTTTTTGCTGATCACTTTTGCACGAGGATTTATTTTTTGCTCTATTATCGTTTCATAAAAAGCATAAATGTACCTAAACTTTCGCGATATTGAAATGAACATTATGTACCTACTTTCAAAGAGGAAAAAATTATGTAGATTTTAATTGTTGCAATACTAACGCGCCCATCCTGAAACTTTTTTCGCCAATATCTAATGTAAAAGTCAAGCCACAGTTTACTAAACCAATATTATACTGGTATCCAATTCCCTGGTCGTGTGTACCTGCAAATTGGTTTGCGCAACCTGTTTATTGCCGTTCTGTAGTAAAACATTTAACAGTATTGCTCTATAAAATATTCAAGCATCCGTGAATGTCCCATTTCTCTCTACAATTTGCTTACTCTAAAGTACAGTTTCGCTTTAGGTCCCGGGGCGATTTTGTATGTTTGTGAATATTTTTACAATACAAAAATTTTTGATGCAAAACAGAAATTGGCAAGTAAATCCATTGGATAGCAAAAAATGGAAATATACAATTCATTTTATTTTGAAATTTATTTTTGTTTTACATTTTTTTAATCTCTTTTTTTTAGTTAGATAAATTTGACGAAACGCAACCTTTTGCTCAAATTACAGATAAAATTTATATTAACTAGTGATATGCTCTCCCTCTATTTCGGAACTTTATTTAGCAATTTTTTCAGTCATTGCCAATAGTGGCGTTTTGTGCCGATTACATCGCGCAAGTGTTTTGAAGCTATCTCTTTATAAGTAGTATAGGTTTTATTTGACCAAAACATTCAATGTTAAATACCGACCTTTAGTATTATAATGACTGAAAAAGAAATAGGGAGAATCATGAATGTTAGAATTTGTTAGCAGTTAAATTTTTTTGATACACAAAAATATTTTGACATGAA
This sequence comes from Cnaphalocrocis medinalis, assembly GCA_014851415.1. Taxonomy (NCBI): domain Eukaryota; kingdom Metazoa; phylum Arthropoda; class Insecta; order Lepidoptera; family Crambidae; genus Cnaphalocrocis; species Cnaphalocrocis medinalis. Next base: position 315,951 of record CM026275.1, read on the forward strand.
AATAACATACATATTAGATACGCTATGGCATTTTAAAATAAAAACAACGAACTAACAAATCGAATCGTACGTGATAACATAAATGGAGACTACATACAACCTGATTATATAGGTAAGGTTAGGGTAACCTACAGGCGCGGTCTGATCGGGCACTTTATATGCGGGGCGGTGCTGGGCCAAATTGAAACTGAGATGGTCTGCTTTTGTCACCTCGTGAAGGCTCGCTTATCTCGCTTTGCCGGCTAATCTCGCCTTGCTTAGGAACCAGGCTTGAGAGGTGTGGGTTTATGTGCGTCTGTTTTTATCGAAAGAGTTATTTATTTATTTTCATAGGTATGCCTATGGTAACAATCCGTCAATCTCAAGCTCAGATACAGTAATCTTAAGTGCTAGATTGTAACCAAAAAGTGTACACACAGCATTTTAATTACATTACACCAAAAGGAAGTAATTTCTAGTTATAACAATAAATTCTTTTTATTCTTAAATTATCTATACCATTCTCCTTTTAGATCTATACCATTTTATAGAGAGCAAAACTTTATATACGAGTACCTACCTACAAACGGAGAAGTCGAAACATTAGCTAAGCGCTTTGCGATTGATGTCTAGAGCCATCTCTTGGTTAGGAGTGGAACTAATATATCCCTAAACAAAGTGAGGGTAGGCCACTAGTGTCTTACTTAATTAATTTCAACAGACGCTTAACATTTATGAAATATATAACAGTCTTATTTCACTTATTACGATAAATACTAGGTAGCACGCATTCACTAAATGTGACGACTACGAGTCTAATCTGAAATACTTATCACATGTTAAGCCGCAAACAATTGCGAAAAGCTCGTATCCTGTTTGAGACTAGGAATCAAAAATGGGTCTACAATTCCCCAATTGGGCGCGTCTGCTAATCATCAGGCCGCGCGCTCTTTTGTCGTCGTCGCTACATAACAAAAAGCTTTATTTATAAACTTTCTTTCAATTTTTCAAAAACATTGAAACACAAAGCAGGTAACAAGAACCTTAACGAGACCTTAATACATATATGAAGCACACTCATAATTTGTCACTTTGTATTCCATGAAGAGCCTTTATTTAATACCTTCTAAAATGATCCAAAGCGAAGTCCGCTCTAAACTCGTTTTATTACTCACGTACAACGTAGTTACAAAATACACACTAATATTAATGTTTACGGCGCGAACATCCGGGCGCCCGGCGTTAGTGTCGCCCAGGGCACAGTACAGAATTCTGCAGAAAAATACACAACCTTTAGCTTCTGGAGGACTCAAGTAAATAATGCACTCAAAATATTTCTGATGCAGTAATTTCCAGGAGGGATTTTAGGAAGAAAGTCAGCAAACTGATCACGGCCACGTGGAGAGAGAGCTGCAGCATTATTCTGCTTCGATCATCTGAAAAGTGTCCAGTAGGGGATCCTAAGTATGGCTTGACAGACCAGGTTGAAAAGGTTTTCTGTTACCTAAAAGACCGAATGAACTGTGACTGATAAATTAATTTAACAAAATCGCGATTTTTTTATGTCGGAGACCAATATCCACATAGATTCGCTGGACCAGCGTACCAGTAGGTACCTAGTAGGTAAGTAAGTACGTTCGGGTAGGATCTGAATGTATGACCTTTTACTAAAGGATAAATCTTCCGTACTGAGCTAAGGAAGGTTTTAACAACACTTAATGAAGCCACAAAATGATTTGATTGATAGACGTGAGTGTCAGATTCGCTATGATCCGCCAATTATAGCCTCATTAACGTCGTAAGGCCCAGACAGCAGACACAATAGAAATTCAATTGTTTTTGCCTTTTAAAATGCTTTGGAGTCTTACGACGTTTACATACGGTTCCTAAGGTGTTGTCAGAAATTGTATGGAGGCTTGGCTAAGTCAATAATATTTGGGTTTATCACCAGCTGAATTTTAGCTAAGCACTGCCTCACTGTTCAGCCGTGCTCTGAGCCAGCGGCTGCCCGCGTAATTAAATTTAAATGTAATCGTGCTACCTGAGTCACTGCCTTTGTTGTATGTTGGCGACACGTCTTTGTGCTAGCTGTTATACAGACAAGTTATTTTGAAAGTTATTTTGCGGGTACGAAGCATGGAGAGATAATTGTACCTGCGCTGCTGCTGCCGTTTTTGTTTCTATCTTGTACACATTACAGCACTTAAACCTCTATGGTACATACACTTAAAACGGAAACATTGAAGCAGTGCCTGCGCCGAGTGAGTGAGGTTACCGGGGGCCCATTCGGGGAAAGGGGGTTTAAAAGGTTGGCAGCGTGCTTGTCACTCCACTGTTTTGTGGTTGTCTATGGACGGGGGCAATCGCTAACCAATAAGAAACCTTTACTTTTTTATGATATTTAAAATTTCCTACCGCTTTTGGAATTTCTGAATGCGTCAGAGACGCTTCAGAATATTTGTCATCAAAATATGTACATATTACCTACTAATTAAACTTGTCTGATAACGGCAAACTGAACCTAAACGTTCAAGCTATTTGTGTCGGGTACATATTTCTTACTCAACAATATAGTTACCTATTCGTTACAGCAACATTCTGCGGCGAAGTCCCCTGTCATCCCACCTTTCAGAACTTTTTAAATAACCTCTCGCCCATCCGGGTAGGTGTCAGAGTTTTCTATCAGGCCCATTTATCGCCAGGCCTCAGGCCGATGAGCCTGGGTCCCGTGGATACTCCGGACAGGCTGGCCACAGACGCGCCGGGGCAAATTTATGGGACCACAGCGCGATGCACCCAGACGTGACGCGGACTAACAACCGTTTTAATTAATGCCCCCTAATACAAGATTAATCTCCGTTTTAAACTATAATTCGTGACGGCCACTATGGAAGCTTCGGAAGTGTGAAGGGACGACGTAAATCCTCTTTGATAAACTTTGGGTTATCGAGTTTCGGTTCGTTGGTTTGATTTTGTAGTTGTAGAGCGATCGCTCAGGCTTAAGAGCTCGGGTCTATAGTACCGCCTGACATTCCAAAGAATGCCCATTTTCTTTGAACCAGTTTTGGCTACTGACTACATAACAGTAATAGGTTTCCCTGTCAGTCGCTTTATTGTTATTACCAGACTCCTTAAATCGTGATTATATGCGTACCTCGGTTTCTGAAGCAATAGCTTTAGATACTAACAGGTATTACACTCTGAGATGAGATGAATGAGACTATTTACTTACCATGAAATTGATATAGGATTTCTCATCAATACATCCACTTATGCTAATCCTTCTAGAGCTAAAGAATAGCGTTATTGTACAGTACGCGGATCTATAATAATGATTCTCCTTACCAATATATCGGCTTTGGTTGCCAATCTTAACGATCAACCACGTTCTTATAGTAGCCATAGATATTCAGGAAAAAATGTGTTACTCTCCCTGCAGTATCCAGATGAAGACAACGTTCTCTTTTGGGTTGTATCGAAGAACAGCTGTACGATTATATACCAGTCTTAAGTAGGAGCCAAGAGACAGGGTAATACCGAGGCAGCTAATAGAAACAGCTGATAACACAGGCCCAAGACAACGCGGCGTGAGTGATGCGGAATACGACGCGCCGCGCGATTTATTACCCCAAGTAATAGCTTGTCTCGATTATGTCCCGCTAGGGGCCACTGTCGTACACCACACGCATTCTTGTTGTATTTACTAACCTTATTTTCTTCTAGATAAATTATAAAATAGCATGTTGTTATCTTATAAATTGTTTTCTGCACAATTGTTACACTTGTAACCCGATTCAGGATTTGGCAAGTCATGTCATAAAATTGAAGCAATGCTGCCTGACCAAGCGCATCCAGGTCAAGAAATTCAAAAGATAGATGTCACCGTTAAACGTAACCGTTAGTTGATATTTTTTTAGGAAATTGATAAACTTTCCAAAAATAACAAACTGCAGCTATAATAGGCTGATACTATCCGGAATATTTTCCGGAAGTTTATCAACTAACGGCTCCGACTGTTTTACGATGACGTACCTATTACATCATTGCACAAAACACAACAATTCTGGGGATCTTATCAATAATTTATTATATTTTTTAATATCTAAAGAACGGTGATGAAACATGGGAAATGAAGAGCGGAGCGAGTTACGACGCACAGCGGTTCATTATCTCGTGTAATAACTCTTCCCGATTATGTTCTACTCGAATCGCCTACCATGAAGCAGGTATTACGCGCGTTTTGGTTCTATTAACTGCATTACTACACGCAACTACTTCAGTATCATAGTTGTTTAGGCTTTCGCGTTGAATTATGACCAGAATAATTAAAACGGGAATAGGCACCACATTTATAATTAAATACCTTGTTTGGTACATACTGCTTTAGCTGCGTTACTGCAATCAAAATTTTACCTAATAGATTTTGCATTCGCATTTCATTATCATAGATATACAATGCTAGATATTACATAATCAAATCAATAGTCAAAAAAGTGGTCAAGTGCAAATCGAACTCGCCAATGTAGGGTTCTGTAGCAGCAAGTCAAGGAAAATTCTGGTTTACAATTTATGACGTTTTAAAAAACTACTAACTAGACGTCCGTTCAAACCAGTAAGAAATATAAAAAAACTGAATATAATTTTTAAAGATCGGATCCTCCCGGTTAAACTTACCAAGTTTCAACGATATAGCTTTTATAGTTTCACAAAAAGAGCCGTGGCTGTGACATTATACTAACAGATAGGGAAACAGAGATGACTAATGTATAAGAGTTCCATTTTTGCCATTTAGCTACGTAAGCATAAAAAGAAGATATCGACTTATGTCACTAACAGAGAGATTACAATCTCGTTAGTTACTCGTACCTACTTATTATAACATGTTGTGATCCTAGGCCGAACAAAACCGTCTATAATATCCGCAAAGATAATTATTTCGAAAGTTAGTGAATTGTATCGCAACATGGGACGTGAAGTAGTGGCTCTGTTACGATGCGTGGAGCGGTTTATTATCCCGTGTAATAGCTCTTCTCGATTATGTCCCGCCCGGGACGAACTGCCAGCTGTATAAAAGTACCTACAAGAGTTTTAGGGTACCGTTGCCAAATGGGAAAAAACGGTCCCTGGTCGAGCAAAAAGTACCTATGTTTAGATTATTTTGAACATAGCTCGGGTTCCCGTATAAGCAAACGTGATGATTAACCCCAATCCCGTCATAGTAGCAATGACATGATTTCTATGATGGAGGCCTTTGTCCTGTATTGGGATAGTATAGGTAGGTATAGGCTAAATAAATAAAAATATAATACTCATGTTTAAAAAAATCAGTGGCACCGAACCCTACATGCGCGAGTCCAGCCTTCACTTTACCGATTGGCCTACTCAATTGTTACTTAAACATAGTAAAAAATCACGATTATAGGTTGAAAAATGCCTCAACTCACGCAACATTGGATACGTACACTTTCAATTTATTAATAGATACCTACGTCTCAATTTAAAAATATAAAATAGAGGTAAAATGTTTAAGGCGGTAAGTAAAAAAATATTTTGCATGGTGTCAACCCAATACGTTAACATTCCTGTGAAAAGTCACGCCTTACTTGACTTAAGGAATCCTATGTCCCCTAGATGAATCAGAGAGCGTCCGCAGTACGTCACCATCCTGATCGGTTTTGAGCTTCCCGCTTCACTTCGCTCCAAGTCAGTCCTATCTTCTTCGCTTCTACAGTGATAATTTGCTGCCAGGTTTCTTTCGGGCGACGTTTTCCTTTTCCTCGGGGATTCCAGTCTAGGACTTGCCTCGGTATGCGCTCTTGTTCCCTTCAGAGTGTTTGGCTAGTTCCACTTGCGGCGTTTGATCTGCTGGTCGATCGGAGTCTCATTGCAGCGTTCCCATAGGTCCAAATTGGAGATTTTCTCGGTCCAGTTTACACCAAGAATACGACAAAGATAGTGGTTCGCAAGACTTACAGCTTACAATTGATCATTTCCACGATAGTTATTTTTAAGCTAGTGAATTGTATTCCGACATGGAACGCGAAAGTTACGACTCGCGGAGTGTTTTATTACCCCGTGTAATAGCTCTTCTCGATTATGTCCCGCCCGGGACGAACTGCCGGTTGTATAACACTACACGCGTTTTTATTAGACGTAGGGGGAACTATAAAGAACTGTTACTTAGTGGCATATTTTCTCTACTTATTTTGTCAACATTATAAAAGCGTACAGGGTTTAACTGTGAGCATTTATATCCCTTTAACCACGTTTTTTACCAACTTGTTTGAACAACATTTGTTCTATGACTTTTGGAAGTACGCATAGAAAAAATCAACTTTTAATACAAAGTCGGTCACATGTTATGTTTGTTTTGTATGGGGAGTCGAAAACATTTACGACAAATTTTCAAAAGGTGAACAAATGTTGCTCTTGAAAACGAGTTGGTATAAGACGTGCTTAAATAGATGTAAACGTTCAGAGATACACCATTTATATGTCTTATAAAAGCATGGCTCAGTCACGTTGAAAGAATGGTATCTGATCGGGGCGTTAAAAGGACATATCTTGGACAACGCACTGGTCGTTGGCCGGTGGGGCGCCCACGCTATCGCTGGCGAAATGTAGTAAATGCGGACCTGCAGGAATTGGATGCATTAGATTGGCGCAAAGCTGCACAAGAGCGAGACCAATGGTGACATCTCGTACCGGAGGCCAAGATTCATTTTGGGTCGTTGAGCCATCGGAGTAAGTAAGTTAGGTACTTAAAAGCATACAGAAAATGTAGTTAGTTCATTCCATTTAGAATCATACAGAACACTTATTTATGTCACTTTTTTATCACTGGTTCCGAATATAGTTTTCTGTCACACCTAACACGGTACAGATGTTGACACCTTATATGTAACCATGTTTGAGCAAATAAATGATTTCTGATTTCTGTCTGGAATACACCAGGAAAAAACTTAACAGTTACTCGTTCCTTTGGATCCTAACTAACTAACTAGGCTGGAGCAGCGACCCAAAGTGACCCTTCGCCTCCTATAAATAAGAAGCTCTATCTAGATCATATAGGATCATAGATCATTCTAAATTAAGAAATGTTTTGTTGTGAAAAATGCTGTCATCATTCGTTATTAGACACAAAACTAATTCGTTTCATAATTCAACAGGACACAACATTTTTTAAACTCGAAGACTTTGCGAAAAACTTGTATTACCTGAGCTTATTTTTTCAGTATTCAACATCTGTGGCTTAATGCTTCTTTTAAAGTTGTAAAGATAAGAAAATACTAAAACATTTTTTCTCAACCATTCCTTAGGTTTCTAATTGCAACTCGTCAGTGCAAATGATGTTTTTTTTATGAAGGGACAGACGTACAGACGGTTCAATACATGGTTGGTGGGTGGTGAATAGGGTGGTTCGAAATTTTGGAACATAGTTCGGGTTTGTGATCACCAATCCGCATTCGTGGTGGTTAAGTCTAATCCGATGCGATGCGATGATGGCGATGACTTGATTTCTATCATGGAGACTTTTGCCCTGCTGTGGGACAAATAGGCTAAAAGTTTTATTTTAATTAAAAATAATAAAAATTTTGCTAATCCATTAAGCTGTCTCTGCATGAACGGACGTCGGACATCTTATTCCATAAAACTTAATATTCATAACTGCGTCATAAAGTGGCATCTCTTATATTCGAATAGCGCCAGTAACATGACACCTATAAAGTTAAGTGTCGCCTACGCTGTACATTCCGGAGCGAACTAAATTAATGAGCCCGCTTTACTGCTAAACGCTAAACATATCGCCGTTTTACTGCACCGCGGCCATAACCCGCCTTTATGGCCAAGGAACGTGAGATGCTACGTTTTTCCAGACACTTCCATTATTGAAATAATGCTATAAATGTATTGATCTTTGACGCAGATAGGCTGAGTGCATTTGGACATAGTCTGGACCTTTTCCTCTTAAATTCCTACGAAATAGTCGTATCTCATCCTTTTAAACTTCTATCGTCATTTAAATAACATTTTTAATTTGGAATCGTATTAAAAGAAAATCTACTTCTAATACAAAGTCCATCATACTTTGGTAATTTTGTATGGGGAGTCGACAATATTATAATTATTTAACATATTTCTAAAAGTCTTAGAACCAATAATGTCCAGAATGGTCGTTTAGAAGACGTTAAAGATGTTATTATTATGATAAACACTTAAAAAAACTATAATAATAAGCGCTACGATACTATCGCCTTATTAGTAACTGGAATACCAGTTCTAGACATCTTTCGAATATTTTTCGGAATAGCTGTGCAATTACGTACATGTAGGGTAGGATACACTCAATTAAAATGGACCTTATGTAACCTTGCTATAGAGGATTGCAGTCTGTCCAGATCCTATTTTGCTTCGTAAAGTCTGAAGAACTCAAGATTAAAAATTATTACAGCATCAAACGTTTTTATCATTAGCGCAACTGTAACGCTAGTTGAGATAACTAAAAAGATTCGCCTCCAGCTATCTTTTGAAACCAACACCGCCGGAGTCGTTTTACCGACACGTTTAAGTAAAGCTTAAGTGAAAACTGAAAGCTTCAGTCATCGGCAGTGACAAGCTCCACAGCTTAAAAGCACTTAAGGATTCCTTAATGAGCGGCAAGACTTCGCGAAAAAAGCTCGGACTTAAAGAATTATCGCTTTTTTTCTTTAAATGTTCCCCTTTGAAATCAGGATAGGATAAGTTCAAGCTGACAAAAGCAGGAGAAACTCTTGATTACACTTAGGCAAAAGGTTCAAGCTAGATTTGTTGGCTTGAAAACTGATGAGCTTTGATAACCAAGTTCTTTTATAGATTTTCATGTTTTGACATGGCAAGTTTTCATCAATACTACTCGTAGATGTGGCCTTGATAAAACACGTTTCGTATTAAGATGGCGACGAGAAATATTGGTGGATGGAAACAAACATCCTTTTACATTTTTTGCTGTATAGGATGACTATTATTTATTTCCCTAAATAAATATATGGTTGAAAGGACATGTAAAATAACACGAATGGCTTGTACATTTATAACACCAGCCAATTCTTTTTTTAATGTCACGTACATTTTTCACAGGTGATTGATTTTACTATTGGTTTTATAAAAGTTGTTTGTATAAGTTGATGATAACCATGTTAAAATTTTAGGCCAGTAATAAAAAGCCACTTTGCCTGAAAATGGTACGAAATCCTTTCAACACTCATTTATTCTTAAAACAAGCAATTATTAAACTCCTTACCCCTAATTTCTTGTTAAAATTACAACTTAACCAAGGCAAATTACTGCCTGCCTTCATAATAACGTAACGCATTAAATTAAATTGTACAATCTCAGGCCAGCTTGAAATACCGCCATCCACGAACTTGCCGGCAGCACAATATTGGATATTAAGTTGACCTCGGTATCCATTACCGCTCAACTAAGTAGTACTTCGCACTCAACTCGGTACTTCCCCGGCTGTGAATACAGCTGATTCAATTATAAACTGTACATTACGAAGTTGCGTGGTAAGTGTGACCCTTTGAAGGTATAGGGCCTTTGCAAATTTCAATTTGGCGTCTCTTAGAAGCATGTCACGCATGCTTATTGGCATATTAAAGATAGCTTTGACTTGGTCCAAGTGACCTTCTAGATTCTAGACTTTGATATTATTTGGCACGTTGAGATTCGGGGTCTCAGATCAATTTAAACGAAAAAACTTTACCCGTGTAGCTTTTAGGAACGTTTACATCACATCAGGTTAGTGCTGTGATGTATAAATCAATTAGTTACATTATGTGGCTCGCCAGATGGCGCATTTTGTAGAGACCGTGCCTCATACGCCAAAGGTCTTGGGTTTGATACTAGACTTGCATCATTTCATTATAAACCATTGAGCAAACAAATCAGAATATTAATATAAAAGTGGTTGTGAAATCTTAGATTATGAAAACGTAACACGTTCTTAGCTAATCGCTTCGAATAAATATGTTGGCTTGAAATCGTTTCTGAATAGTTGAGAAACAAAAAAAAAATACTTCTAGTGAAAGGAATTTAAATTTTCTCTCAAAATACACAATACATTATTGGACATGTCGTAAAACAAGGTAGGTACATAATGCAACGTATTGAATCAATGGTACAACCAAATATAAAGAGTGGAATATTGGTAAAATAACTTCCCGGAAAATTACTCGATTCCCGGGGGATACGGTATAAACACTTTCCGAGATAAACCAATTCCACGTAAGGAAAACCGTGTTTCCGGGAAACTTACCAACGTTAAAACATTATTTGTGAAAGGCTTATGAAAATCAAAAAGTAAAAATCATACCGTATAATTTTATTTTTTCAGAGGACGTTTTGTACCAGCGGTTCCTACAATTTCGTGAATCATTTTCAATATTAAAATGGGTTATTGGTTTTTGCGTCAATAAATTTAGTTCAAACGGTAACAAGTACGATGCGGATATGTTATTTTTTAATCTTTTTCACGTAGAAGAAATCGGTCCATTTTTATAATGTTACATCGATCGATGTAATCGATAGGTTAGTCGAATGGTATCAGTCGTTCAATTAAATCGACCAGACCAGTCGAAAAATTTCAACATACGTTGATCGATGTTTTTGATCGACGATCTATTGATTGGTGTGGTAAGTTACTATGCCTTGTAATTGGGCTTTATTTAGCCATGTATGTAATGATTGCTATTTTATAAAAAATCTTGACCGATGGAGTAACAGATTAAAAAAAGAAAAGTCACAGTGTTCGCTAACGCAAGTTTATCCCCGTGAGTTCAGAGTTCATGCACAAACCGACGATAGTTCAACCAATACTGATGCGTGCACAGATATTAGTACAAAGTAACAATTTTCTTTTGTCATCTACACTACTGTAATCTGCACTATAAACGTCCGTCTTCTGGCCGTATACGTGTTTTTACAATGCCGTAGAGAGGTTGATCGCACGTAGCGTAGCGCGAGCGAGAAACGGCTCTGAGTTGGAAGCCTCGCTCCTTCTATCGCGCCAATCCCCGAAGGTCTTATTACAGCTCTGTTGGACCGAGAAGGTAAAACCGACAAACTGCTAGTTTTTCAGTCTGTATAGGTTAAACGCCATGTTAGCTGTAGGCGAAACCGCCGCAGCAAAGATACTCGTAAAAGCCACTTTGAGTGTTTAGCTTCACTTTTCCCTAGCATTAACCGTCCTCCAAGCAAATCTCAGCCAGCTTATTTAAGGTCATCCTATTGGACGAGAAAGTAAAACTAAGAATCGCTCTGAATTTTAAGGCTAACTCCTCTAGCGTTTACCGCAAAGGTGTGAGTCAGTTTATTTCAGGTAACAGCCCCGTGGGGCCGAGAGGTTCAAACCGAGAAACCGCTTCATGAGTTCTTAGTCTCACTCCACAAGCGTCTTTGCTTGGATATGGTACAGCCATGACAGGCAAAGATGACTTTTTTTATTGTTTATTAAACAAAATAGTAAAATTACATATAACTTTGTAAGCATCACAAAAACTGAGTATCGGTTTTTATGGATGCTAAGATGGTTAAATGGATAACCCACGCCTGCAACAATCCCGTTACCGCTGCAGACTTGGGTAGAAACTATTACTATTATTTGTTGTTACACTAGCATCAAAAATGCTGATGCTTGTATATCACTGCACTTGTGTAATTAATTTCGAACAGCTCCTCAGTTTTTGCCTCACCCCGCTAGCGTCTACCCTCGCGCCAAGCCCTAAAGGGCTTCGCTTGTTTAGGGTTACAGCCCTGTTGGGCCGAGAGGGTTAAACGGTTCGCGCGGATTACGACATTATTAATGAAGTTTCCAAATTTCAAGTGCGTGCTACAAAATATATGCTGCCGTTGTTGTGTTTAATCTGCTTTTCAACAGATTATCTGCTCTGATTACGGAAAAAGGTAGGTTTTAAATAAAAAAGTTCATCGACTTTTGCAATAGTAACACAGCATAAAACTTTTGACCTATAGACGCCGGTGACGTAACTGCTTCAATTTGAATGCGAAAATTTCCAAATGCATAGAACAATGGTTGTACAAAATGGTTGATAGAAGACTGGTCAAAGGTATGTAAATATTAACGTCTCTCTGTGTAAGTATAAAAAAAAAATAGTTAGTCAAAAAATATTAAAACCCGCTGAACATTTTACCAGCTGCTTGTGTAAATTACCTAATGTATCGTCTCAAAATGCAAATAGGTTCAGATTTGGATTACACTATCCATTATCAAACGGCCCGTAAGTGTTGGCCCCAACCTTTCCCTGTTTTGGGAAAATTTAAATAAATGTTTCATTTATCTAGTCGAGATCTTAATTAAGGCCACTTTCTACTATTTTTTGTAAAAATAATGGCAGTTCCATTCACTTGAAAAGGTTTTACAGATTTGTTTTAATATTATGATATCTAAAATGTATCCAAGATTTGAAGTAAAAGTCGTGAGCATTTTAATAAAATCGCGGCATTACATCTTTTTCTAACATCATACGAACAAACGATATAATGTAACAGGAAAATTGAAATCCTTAACAGTTTAACAATAAAAAAAACTACGACTAATATCAAAATCAAACAAACATTTTATCAAGATTAATATCAAATCCTTTAAAAACACAGATTCGAAAAACACCGCCATAAATAATGTGTATTTTTCCATTTCGCTCCGATTCTTCCTGTACACGTTTAATATCGCGTATGGAGCGAAACTTAATAAAACGGAATTACACTCCCGGCTTAAGCCTGAAGACACGGAGCACTCAAATTTACTGCCGGCTCCTGGACTATAAAACGAGCGTGACGCGAGCGTAAAGAGCGTAAATTTAGGCGCAGTATTACAGGTGTTCAATATTACTTTACGTATGTAATGGAAATGTAAACCATTACGTTATGGGTTTTTAAACGTCCTGCTATTAATATATTATTATTAAATCGCTAATACACTTTAATATAATTTGAAACCTTACCGTACCGTACCTTGGTACCAATTTATTGGTATTTGGCATTTGCACACATCCCGTTATTCCTTATTCTAACGATGAACTCAAAAATAAAGCATTTGAAAATTTTGAACGCCGCTCTAATAAGATGGTTGTGCTGCACCCGATCTCTCGTTCAGTCGTTCACACTAGTGTCCCATCGAAGGGAGTAGAGAGTGCACCTGTGTTTGCGCACAAACTTGAGCACAATAACATTAACTTGCGTACGTAGCTAATTGTTTAGACTGGCTGGCTGTAGCTGAATGTCGGTTGTAGGATTTTATTGTAGAAGGCATACGTCAACACGTAATGCTACTCAATATTTACAGCAAATTAATATTTTATTCACAGTCGGTGTAGCTATTTGCAACCTCCACTAGATCAAAGTTCCTCGCGATTCCCCCAAACATTATTCACAGCCCAAACTGCCAATCCTTTACGTGGCTGCCCAAGTCGTCACCCCATCTTTCTCTCGGGACTTCCCTGCTGTAGAACCAAACAAAATGTTGCTCTATCAGAAAGGGGCAAGGTACGAATTGCTTCAACGTGTTTACCGGTTTATGTGTTTGGTTTATTAAAATTCCAGCATACCTGTTACAGTTACCTAATTGCCAACTGTTGGCGAACTATGCCGACAGGAATCTGCTTTGATGTGGCATTGTTGCTAAGTTATATTATCATTGTGAAAACGTATCTGTATTCTGAGAAACTTTGAAGGCGGTGTTATTGGATTGATAAAGTTTAGTTAATCAAAACTTCTTACTGACCTTTGCCACGTCAAAAGTAATTTGTGAAGGTAGCTTGTGCAGTCAAAGTCACAGTCACTCGATTCTATTATTTATTTGTTTGAACTTGACTTCTAACTAAGTAGTAAGTAACTCAGTACGTCGACCAGCTGAAATGGCCATTTGACGAGCTGACATACGCTACAACTAACTAACTGACTTAGAGAAGCAAGAGCAGCCATGCTGAGAGCTATGGAGAATGGGATCAAGACCTGGCACTCGCGAGGTATCAAATCCCTACAAAAGGAACTGCAGGGCATGCCTATCATGCTTATGCCAGAGGGACTGCATGATTAAACAATACCATTTTAGAAAATGGTACATATTCAATTAAGATACCGGACAGACAGGAGTGGACAAATCCGTCCGTCTATCCGGTATCACGACGTCTTATTTCTGGAACGTGTGAAGGTATCGAGTTAAAATTGAAATCAAATACTTAAGTCCCGGTCCCTTGAAGGTGTGAATAAATATTTCAAGCCTCCATGTTACTTAATTTAAATTGGCAAACACTTCGAGTCAGATGTGAAAACTCCAAATCCATCGTCAATTACGAAACAATTTTATCAGAAAACTTCATTTTCTAAACGAATGCCTACGTTTCTATTCTTGACAATCGGTCGTTAGCAGAGTCATTATTTGGCAAAATTCGGTGTTACAATTCTTTTTCCAGACACTCAAGGATTTTTATTATTACTTGAAGTATAATAATAAAGCCTTAAGTGCTTCAAACGATTTGATCTCTGAGAAGTAATTTGAACTATGTTAATATTGCTGGATGTCTTGTGTTAAAGTCTGACCCGAGGAATTTAATTTTAAAATATTTGTAGACAACAGTGTCAGAAATGTAGTTGTACTTTCAGATTTAATTCAAATAATATAGGCAATTAGGCATGTCTTTTAGACTACAAAGCAGTTAACAGGAATTATACATCATCATAATCTACTTTACCTCAGAATCATCATCGCAACTTAATCATACACTATACTTTTACATTAAATTTTAATCAAATAGGCACAAATCGTTTGTTTCAGATTTTTTTTACATACATAGTGACTTAAAACTACCTACTACTTTAACAAATCACAGACAGGCATGAAACAACACGGAGAAATACAGTTCTATACAGTACCATTTAATCAATGGGGGCTACCGCGTGTGAAAAATCCGTAAGATGGCGTACGTGTAGACTGAGGTCAGCCCCAACTTCAACAACAGAGTTGTTTAGTGACATTTTGACATCTCACATCAAAAATAACCAATCACCGTGTAGTTGGACCTTCAGTCTACACGTACGCCATCTAACGGATTTTCCACACGCGGTAGCCCCATATCTTTAAACGTAGATAATTATACTTCATTTTCGGGTAGTGGCAGAATACGAGTACCAGTGAATGTGTCCGCGCACGGGCAAAACTATACACTGAGCCACGGCCTTTTTGATCTGCTGCAACGCGCACACGGATCTTTAGCAGGTGAACATTGTATTAATTATTATTTGTACACAGCAAACTTAATACCTAAACGTTCTCTGATGTATGATATTTTGATGATGATGAAGATGTAATACATGTCTCGTATTATTACTGATATAAGACAACGGAAAAATGTTTATTAAAGACGTTATTATATTAATCCCAATAGGATACAAAGCAAAGTAGCCGAAAAAGAACAAACATGTCGTTATTTTTGCTAGGTCGTAGATAATACAAAACTAAGTGATCTTTACTCCTATTGCTTTGTGTACATACATGTTTTATTTGTTCTTCGGTTACCTTTTGTTGCTGATAAATTATTTGTGCTCTAAGATATATTAGATTTGATTCTTTTAAAAAACCGTTTTTTAAATCATTTTTATTATGTGGAGTCTTAGTTGATTCTGATACCTATAATAAGTCATTTGATTTGTTTCACTACCCACCACATAATTTTACTTTGTAATTAAAATATTTAGTAAAAATATTGACCTTTATTTTAATAGACTATCCATAATTATGATAATGAGCATTTAGGTACAATTACGTCTCGGAGTGCGGCAGATATATTAATATCAGCTTCTCTTATTCACTTATTGTATGTAACTTTTTTAATAATGACTAGATTTATTAATTAACTTCTTCTTTACTTTATTAACAAAAACATTAGGTAAGAACACACGTTCTTAATTTAATTTCGCGAAATTCGAAACAAAATCTGTTCCTTTTACTATGTCACACATGCCTATCAAAGTAAGGGTTTGAGGATAAGGGAGAAGTGGGTGAAGGGGGAGGAGGGGGGGTTAATTAGGAGCTGTTTAATTGTTTACGCCGAATCTGCGAGATAATTGACTTCGTCTCCACCTTTGATATTTGTGCGTTTTGCGACGAAGTGAGTTAACATTTATTTGTTCACAAACTCGACGGGTGCTCAAATTAGATAATGAACGTGTATGTAGGTCCTTGGGTAGCACAATACGATTTGTGTGGAAGCACATCTTGAAGCTTGCAATTTTAGACTCTTATTCGTACAATATTGGGTGTTAAACAAGATTTTATCACTCGAGATCCTTCATTAAGTATTCTCCCTTTTTAATTTTTACAATGTTTTAATCGTTGCCATCAAATTTTAATATTGTTGGTCAAAGATTTGTAAACGTAGGATAAAATGAAGTCTTCATTAAGACCAAATAGTTTTAATACCGCAAATTAAAAATAATAAAAATTTCAACCTCTTTCTTGTTAGGCTACAAATCCATTAAAAATTCAATCTGTATTTTATTTTTAAAAAGTGCATGTTCTAATTTCAAATATCGCTCGTCAATTGTCACCAACGCAAAAAATTTGATTAAAATAACGCTATTAAAATTGGTGAAAGTTAAACGTAAAAACTTAAAGTTACGATTGTTTATTTTAGTGTAGGTAAATATGTAATAATGTTTTCTCCACTTAATGACGAGTAAGTTTTCGTACAAAAAGTAAGTACTTAGTGCTTATTTTTACTACCTACTTAAACAAATTTTAAGATAGTTGATTTTATAAGAAAACTTGTGATAAGCAAATGCTAAAGTCATTGTTCCAAGACTAATAAAGTGTAATAAATAAAGATAACCGCCTATGGCCATAGAAAAAAAATTTCAAACATAGCTCGGGTTTGTGATCACCAATCCGCATTAGGCAAGCGTGGTGATTAAGCCTAATCCCATCATAGTAGTGGTTACAAATGATTTCTATGATGGAGGCCTTTGCCCTGCAGTGAGACAGTATGTAGGCTGATACTTTACTTTTGCTTGTCCACAGTGGCCCCGAGCTCCAGCCAGCTGATCTTCCTGATGGAACCGCCGCCGCGGCTGTCGTTCTCCAACAGCACGGGCGCGCGGGTGTCCTGCGCCGCGCACGGGAGCCCCGCGCCCACCATATCCTGGATGACCGAGGATGGAGTGCCCGTCACCGACGTGCCTGGACTCAGGTGAGTACCTGTAAGAGTGCACACAGAGAGAACGAGAAAAGAAAGAGACACAAGAGTGTACACACGAACAGCAGTTTGCTGTCGACGCATGCAACTGCAGTTAACGTTAGACGGCGACGGCTAGCTGTCGACATGCCGCCGCAGTGCTGTGCTAATTATTGTTTTTATTGTATTTTGGAAATATCCCATTCTGTTGATGTGTGTTTTCTGTTGATCTATAAATACTGCATTTCAAATTCCCCATCAAATGGTTATGTCATGGAGTTTTTATCTATCATAATATATGACATGGAAAGAAGGCAGACATAACGAAGGCCCATTTTATAGCCAATGATGGCATCTATAGAATATGCCGATACTTAACATTACCCCATCAAACCAGCGCCATAACAATATTATGGCATCTGAATCAAAAACCGCTACCCTACGGTTCTTAGTGAAGTATTATTGCGACCATCAAAACTGCATTATTTAGATTCCGACTTGTATAAATATAAAGTTGAGACCGACATAAAAGGTTAGTATTTGTGACTTTTTGTTTGCCTTCGGTTAGCTGAAACTCAATTAAACTTAGATAGATAAAAACTAGTTCAAATAAAATTGTTGAAAGCTTTAAAAATACCGCGAGTATTTATTTTAAATACATATCAGGAACCAAATATTCGTTACAAAATTTTACTCCGTAAATTGACAGAATCTATTGGTGCATTTTCTTTGAATTTTTGGGTATGGTAACCGCAGCTCATAGACATTTCCAATGCCGAGGTACACTCATGCCGTTGCCTCGGTGAAAGTCTTTTCAAACCTAGTATAAAACAAGACAGGTCTTAGGAACAGGGAGCACTGCAACTGGAAGGTCATTCCAATGTTTGAAAATGCTATTTCTTTTTGAAATATGACGTCTTTTATTTGCCCGTCATTTTAACTTCCAACACATACACACGAGTATGTTACCGAAATATATTTTCCCTCAATAACTGGAATCCATTTCTCAACCATCTACAAATTTGACCTCACAAGATTGATAGGGCAGAACTGAATGAAATAAAGGTAATCTATTACATAGGGTCGGACCTTTTTGATACCGAACCGCAGATTTTATTAACTACTAAAGAGTTATGGGATGACGGTGAGTTATTTTCGTAATACTGAGGTCGAAAATTAAGTTATCATTTGATGGATGGTTTTTAATATCCCCTATGGTTTGTTAGTTATATTCTGAATATAAAATCTTATTATTTTCTCATCTTTTTTTTTGTGAAATTCAAGCGCATACATTTTGCATACTTTGCGTTCAATAATTTTGTAGAATTTCTAAAATCTGATTTTTGTTACTACAACGCCGTGAACGCGCGTTGTTAGTATGCACTAGCATACTTATTTAAAAACATATATCCATTTGCGCTAATGGTAAATCGCAGTATAAGAAACCTCAGTTATTATAAATTAATATTCAGCATTTGTATTGACAGCTCTATGATAAAACCCAACGAGAATTGTAGGTAAATTTAATAATCTACCGAATCTGATCCCTGCTGATAATTAATGATGTTATAAGTGCTTTTGAGTCCCTTAATCACTTTGAATATCAAACAAATATTTTCTGATCCGATAGCGCATTTGGTAATGACCCAGCCTGATGATTCAAGTGCTGTAGGGTTGATTCTGATTCTGATCGTGTATGTGTGTGTAAAGTTTTAATGGCTGTTATTTTTTAATTTAATAGGTTAGGATATGAAGCAATTGCCGCCGCCCGTAGACGCCCGCAACAATTTTTTTTTTATATAAGATGGGTTTGCACTTGACCTCATCTCAACTGATGGAGATATTAGAGTCACAAGTGCGCTACCACCTTTAAACCCCCTTTAAGCTCCCTGAGTGAAGGAGAGTACCGGAGTACTCTCCTTCCCTCGGCGAAACTCACAGTGCAGACGCCCTGGTCTGTGATATACCGGTCGAACTGGCCCATTCATGCCGAAGCGAGGCTGTTCCACGGTTAGTGCTTTTATTCCATTAAATTGAAGGATAAAATATGTTTCCTACGAAATACACTTTCTAAAGCAACTACAGCTGTAAGCAACCTTTTTCCTGAAAGCACCTACAAAAATAACGCTTAATCTTTATTATCAACAAAAATGTGGGGACAGAAACTAATCGGGCTTCATCGCTAAAAGCGTCCGTTCATTCGCGGATAAAGCGTTCATTCAGTGAGTGAATGGAGACAAAAGCTGGCCGGGCGTGACGGTGATCTTTCTCGCTGTGGATTAGCAGGGGACTGACGTTTCGATGGATGAGATGTGTCGGATTGTAGTGTTTGTCAAATGTTATTGTAGCCAGAATTTTATGAATCAGTCTTGGACGTGTTCAAGGTAATAAATAGAGAAAGAATAGCTTGATTGCTAAGCTGAAATTTTTTCTTCTCATTGTGGATTTTGACAACGTAGGCTAAAAAAAAATTAGTCCATGGGACTGATGTTTTGATGAATGTGATGTGTCGGATTCTAGTCAAGTAATTGTTGCTTTGAATTTATATGAGGTTCTAGGATATGAGGAAAGGTATTAGAAAAATAAAGGACGAGAAAAATAGCTTGAATTTGAATTAGTGCCCTTATTAAGATTAGACCAAAGTCTAAATCGTCGTTTTTAGCGATTGTAATTTTTGATAGCCCTAACTTACTTTTAGGTAAAACACTATGTATAAACATCGTTTTATTACAGTTTTATTATAATTAGGCATGTATAAATATTACATCATCTTGATATTGATCGTACCGCTGAGAAAGAAAATAAGTAAACGCTAGAGCAAAAACACACAAGTATGAATTAATATACACTTTGTTACCACTATATATCAGGTAATGCAGACGGCGGCCCGCCAGCGTTACCAAGACGTCTCGCTTAGATAAATGATTGATAAATTATGTATATGAGCTGGGAAGCCCAGGAGCGAGAAGCGCCGTAATAAGGAAATATGAGCAGGATAATTTTCTGAGCAAAGTGTTCTGTGGTTTTGCTATCTTGACCTATCTAGAAGTGAGAAATAGGACAATCTTTTATATTCGAGATTTGTAGATGTTATTAATAGAATTGATAATAGAAATCTCAGGATTTTTCGCTCTTCATCTCATCGCTTAATTCAAAATAGAAAAACGCTATCGCTTGTGACAGTGTTCAGTGCTTCGGAGTATGTTTTGCGCAACATGGACGTATTTTAATCAGCTTTAATGTACACCCAGTGACGCGTTTGATATCACCTTCTTAAAAAGAGAAACTCACGCTTTGCTGGTGTGCTTGTAGAAAGAGACATGCTTTTTTTGAGACGGTTTAACCTTACATAAATTTCGATAACACAAAAACATACCGATGCATGCATCATTCCTGAAGAAACAAATACGTTATTGCTTGTCACTAGGACCGCCTTCTCAAAGTATATTTCACAAGGTTCTGGCGCTCTTTGTTTTCATTTACGTAAAACGCCTACGTTTTACCACTCAATAAGAAATAGGACACGCTATCGCTTGTGCGTAAATAGATCGATTTTCTCTGATTTTACATTTGCACGTTGCGAAAATAATTACAGGTGCACGGAATGTCGAGCCAAGCTAAAATTGAAATTGAAAATTTTATGTCTCCCACAGGTTTGTCTCTGTCATTCACATCAAAACGACGAGGTTACTGTAAGCGCGCAGAAATGTGAGCGTAGGCTATTTATATCGCAGTGTAGGCAGCCATCCTTCTGTGTATAATTATTTTGTGGTTGCGGTCGCAGTTTGTCTTCGCTGACGCAATAACCCGATGACGCGACTCCACCAACTCATTATTCATAAAGAAATAAATAAACGCTGTCACTTGTGACTGGGACGGTCTCAGAGTTGATATTCGCGTGGTGCGGTCGCAGTTTGTCTTCGTTAACGCAATAACCCGATGACGCGTCGCCGCCTCATCGCCAGCGCAATGCTTATCACGAGAGTGTACGTACCTAATGTGAAGCGAAGTTTTAAAAATGGAACTAATTGTTACTCTTTGCAATACAGCCTTATTTTAAACGGGTATTTTAAAAACGCTACACGATTGGGGACACCTGCAACAATATTGAGTTGATGACAATGACATCCTATTTCACATTTTTTGGCGAAAAACTTGTTCTTTAATTTCCCAAATAAGTACATGTTTTGCACTTTTTATGTCGTTACTTGCTCTGTATCATTTGCCAACATTTTGCTTGGTTAGTTTTTATTTTGTCAAATATACAATTACCTTTATTTAAGCAAAAATACAAATACCTTTATTTTGTGTTATGAAATTTTCGAAAACAATATTTACATACTGTGGTATGTGAATAACGATTCAAATATTGTTAAAAGTGTTAGTTACGCAAAACATAGAGAAAATTATTATTAACTGTAAAGGTTTTTTGCCGATCAAAATAATTCAAATTGAATTAAAGAAAATGTAGGTAGTGAGGTTTAGAATTAGTCTCCCCATAGCGCGTAAGGGGGAAAGATATTCAATCCTGCAATATCGAGTGCTTAAAAATAAAGTTAAAAACTGGTCCGGGAAATTGTTGAATAGATTGCACTGTAAAGCTAATGCTCTCATTAAATTCTACTCTTCTTTCATTTAATTTCAAATGATTAGTTTCCACTCAACACGGGTTGAAGTCCGCATTGAACCGTTTATACCTTGTTAATCCTGACCCTTCTGAGCCATCATTACCGGGAGATAGCGCGAGGACTGGATGCGAGTGAGCAAACTATGTAGGTATTAGTGGAACCGCTACTAGATAGAGGCAAAATACTTATATACTCACTTTACACTTAGGTAGTTGTCACTCGGTCTGTCCTATAGGTAACGGATCGAAGAACTAAAGAAACTGCTGATAGAACTTTCAGATTACATCAGGTGATTCTCTTCAACTCTCCTGATCCATGCTCAATGGAGCGAGGATTGGGGGCTGCGTTTGTATAATCAAAAGTTTTGCCACCGGATTTTTAAGGTTATGTTTGAAGGATTTAAAATCGCATCGGTCTTGACATACCAATGGTTCTATTATAATACAAGGTGAACATTTAGTCGTTTTGATCCTCACGCCCTCATAATAGGTAACACAAATGTGAGATCATCAAAATAAGCGAAATCTAAATAATACAAATAAGAAAGAAATATTACAAATAAGCAAGTATACTGTTGGTGTACCTTTATCTATACATATAATAAAAATGTAAAAAAGCTGTGTCTGTACATTGAAGATATTTATCTCAAAATAACTTAGGACGACTAAAAAACAGTAACAGAACATGAATCAATGATTTTTAAAATTTTTGTCTGTCTGTTTGTCTGTTTGTCTGTTTGTCTGTTTGTCTGTTTGTCTGTTTGTTCGCGCTAATCTCGGAAACTACTGAACCAATTCGAATGAATTTTTTTTTATTGTATAGCTGTAATATCAGGGCAACTTATAGGGTATATAATATTTTGAAGACCAGGCTCCTTGATGTAGAACCACAACAGCCCAGCTAAACTATAAGAGGTAGGTCAATGGCACCTTAACAAAAGTTGTTCAGATTGATGAGCATTTTATGATGTCATGAAAAAAAATCAAAGATCATGGAACATCTGGTGTGGACCTCTAAGAGCCCAGCTACACCATAACAAATATGGAATGAAATGCAATGGAAAATTGTCAAATGTGATGAGCATTTTTTGATGAGATCCTATAAGGAAGGATATTCCGAACTTAAACCCCTAATGGAGCGAAAAGGGGGTTCCAAGTTTGTTCATGGGACTACGTGATTCCTCGGCCCACTCCAACTTTTGCATACACTTTTTTTGACAGAATTGATGGATAAAATATAAGATTCAAAGTTTAATAGAATACTTACATCCCCTAATGGAATAAAAAATAATTTGGGGGTTACTTTCGTTAGAAGTTGATATATATTTTTTTTAAATATTAAATGGGTTTGCACTTGACCTCATCTCACCTGATGGAGAGTGACAATGAGGTCTAAGATGTTGCGTGCTTTCCCAGAAGAAGCCTATTCACTCTCGACTTAAAGACACCCAAATTGTAGCTCTCTGGTAATACAGAAGCCGGCAAGTTGTTCCATTCCTTAGCAGTTCGTATAAAATATCAATGAGCCACCTTAAAAATCTATTAACCTATAAACGTAGATCTATTAACCTATAAACGAACATTTATATTAAGTAATATTTTTTTTAATTTCTATTTAAATAATCATCTTTAAGTCAAGAGTCATAAAGCTCACGCAAACGAAGTTGCGGGCGGCCACTAGTCAATAAATAAATAAATAAAAATATTCACTAGTTAATAATGAATAAAAACAGCTAATTATTATTTTGTTTATGTTAATGATCTAATATGCTAAAGGGACTTCATTCGTGTTATGACGGCTTCAAGATTGAAACTACTTTAATTTAATGGTGTATAATAGTCGTATTTTTTTTTTTCACCAGGCCAAAAATTTCTTGAGAAACGCACAGTTGTGGATAGTTTACGACTGACCTACAGTTTTTCCATTTACGCGTCCCATACTACAGCTTGTCCGAGTGACTAGCCGAAGGTTGCGTGCGTTGATTGATGATATTTTTTGTATGACTATTGGCAGGGAATTAGTATGTTGGATCATTTACCAGCAATCCCCATAACATTATTGTGTGGTGATGAACTTTTATCGGATGAGCTCGTAATAAATCAACAGCTGTCGTGATAACAGCTGTTAATGACGTGTAATGTACTTTTTCTGGTTCATACGAGGTAACAAATCTGATATAGATAAACAGCCTATAAATGCGAAGGCAAAGAGGGATTCTATTTGATCAGCAGAACTTTTTGTAGCCCAAAAAGTAAAAAAAAAAGCACATAAGGAACCGTAATTTTGCATAATATGGTAGTGACTTTGCCTCATACGTCAAAGGTCGTGGGTTCGGTTCTCACCTTGGACAAACTTTCGTGTGATGAACACTTGTATGTGTTCAATGTCTGGGTGTTATTGGTCTATGGGCGGCGGTAATCGCTTACCATCAGGTGATCCGTCTGTTCATCTGCCCCCTATGTCATAAAAAAATATTTAAGTATTCACATTTGTGTTTCCTCTATTGTCTGATATCTATATCACAAGTGTTTAAGCTACTTAGTACGGAGCCAGGTCAATGTTTGAGGTGTTTTGCGAATCCAAACTAATATTATAAATGGGAAAGTGTGTCTGTCTGTCTGTGTGTTTGTCTTTTTTCACCGGCAAAACAGAGCGACGAATTGACGTGATTTTTTGAGTGGAGATAGTTGAAGGGATGGAGAGTAACATATAGCTACTTTTTGTCTTTTCTAACCCGCCATTTTAGGGAAGTGGAGGGCGCGAGCGAAGCCGCGAGCAAAAGCTAGTTAATCATATATCGAAGGTCGCCAAAGTTTAGCGTTAATTCCCTCACCAGGCCAACCGGCCCTTCGCCGCGGGTCGCTGAGCAATAACACCCTGTGAACAGCAAACACCCTGAAACTGCTGAAACTTCGCCACCGCCCGAACTGGGATATTTGCTCCGGATCAAATCCAAGTATTTGAGTTTTGATTTATGAAACGAGTTTGGGCAGTGTAAATTTAAATGGAGTCGAAATGGTCAGTAACGGTTGTTTTTCTTTTCCTAGTTATGCCTTGATTAGTCATAATTTTTTTCAGTTACAGACCTAAAGTGTTTTGTATTTATTCACACAAACTTAACTTATTTGTGCAATATCAATACTGGATCTCTGATTAAAAGTCTCATCTTAGTAAATAATTCTCCATTAATTCAAAAGCTGTCACTCCAGAGCCCTGGGGACGCTTGGATAGAAAAGAAATAAATGAAAAATAAAGTAAATGATTGAGGCAACATCAAATTTGTCCTGGTTTCAAACACAGGTTTTCTCTTATGCTTTGTAAACTGGAAATAAAGAAGGAACCACAGACCTTCGAATAAAAAAAAACAGGTTTGGATTTGAGCCTAGAACCTCCCCCATGGAAAGACCGTTGTAAAATCTCTAGATATCTGAGTTGAAAGATAATGCTTTAAAGAAAACTGCTCTAAACCCTAGTCGTCACGGCCTTCAGGTTAGGCAATGGCCGTGGTCACTGCTAAGAACAACATTTTCAAAACATTATTTTCCGTTCTAAATCACCAGAGCATCTCTCTCTTGCTTTAAGCTATATACACACTGCGCAAGGCACCATCCTTTGATCACTGCCGCAGCTCAATTCCTCACGGGACGCGTGACTAAGTCGATCAGGCTGAACTGTAACTCACTTGCCAAGTCGTAATAACCGATCAACTTGTCAGAAATTGCGCATACGTCACGTTGTTACGAAATTCTCGAATAATGACTGGTGATTTAATTAAAGCACTGTTGACGGGAAGGGAGTGCGAGACTGGATTTGTTATGTTTAAATGAGTAGATAAATGGAAATGTAAAAAGTAAAAAGAACACCAGACGAAATTCTAAACCAAAAAAATCTTCACTTTTAGCTGGGAATAGTTTCAGATCTTTGAATTTGTTTGCTATGTGTCTATTAAATCGTTAACTGGTTAAGATTAAGGTGTTTAACATGAACCTTTAACCCCTTTCTGTAGGCCTCCGGTTCCCTCATTCATTTGGTGAAACAGCACTAGTGCTTCTTCACGCTGGTCTTCTATAAGATCCCTGAAGCGTACCTCTTCCACAATAAAACAAACAAAATAACTGAATCAAACAAACGCCCTTAATTTGTCACGGTGTGGTTATTCGGTAAAGTAAAGTATTTAAGCCACCCATGGTATTTGCAAAGTAAGTTAGTTCCACGTAGAAGTTATTACAGCTCCCAAATTGTGTTTACAGTGACGTCACGCCACTGTGCGCCTAAATAATGGCCAACAATTTCATTAAGCCCTGACGTGCTCTAAATGTAGGCCTATTTGTACACTCGCGCTCGAAATTACTAGTTTTTTTATGAAACATGAAAGTTGAACGTGGAAGAGTTTTTCCCTGGTGTAAATGATGGTGTTATATCCAAATGTATTGCAATGAAGTTATGCGCATTACTGTAGCGCCGCCATTGGTTGTTATGAATTGTGTTTGTTTTCTTCGTGGTAAACAACTGGAACAATGATGTTATATGAGCGATTGCGCGCCATAGACACCCATCTATGGGCGGCGGCAATCGCTTACCATCAGGTGATTTGTATGTTCGTCTATCACTTATCACATAAAAAATCCTACTCGAGGAAGCAAAAAATAAAATTATTATCAATATTTTAAAGATCATTCTTGAGTATAACTAGCTATTTACAAAAAATATTTTCGAAATTATTGTTAAAACTAACCATTAATAAGTGTACACTAACAATATTATTATGATGCTTGTAAAAAATAACGTTTCCAACATAAATAAATCTTAAAAATGCTAGTTTTTCTTGTACACAATATCGGATTTAACCAGCAAAATGAACTAAAATACTGTTATTACACTTTGTATACGACTGTACGCTTAGCGCTTGTGACTTCGTGAGATTAGGATATACTAGCTATTTGTATATCAGTGGAATTACATGTCTTGAGTTTCATTTGCCCCCAGTTCTGCGAGAACTCGTTTTTCTTCCAAACCGAATTTTAGCGAATTAGAATAATCTTGTAAGGGCTTACGAAGGCAATATTGACTTTAGGTAATTGAATGTGGAATGAAAAGGGATACTAATGAACTCGATTCTAACTCTGGCTATTTATCTCATGATTCGAATCGATTTCTATGGAAAACATAAAAAAGGTATTTTTTCTTAGTTTGAATGGCTGATAAATTCACAAATAGGTATGACTTAGTGGTGAAAGTTTTCGATAGTCGCCGCAACACGTATTGAAGCCTTTGGAGTTCCACAGACTCCGGTATTCCCTTACCTGAAACGTCAGGGGGTGAAAGGGCTGTGCTTTTACCCCCTGACGTTTCAGGTAAAAAAAGCTCAAATGTTTGTTTATGCCTTAGAGCATTGTTGGTTTAATGCTCTAAGGTTTATGACGATGCTATATACTTATATAGCATTTGAAAAAATATCGTTAATAGAACAAAGAAAAGATGTTGATTTAGCCTCGTATGTCACCGTTTTAAGAGTGGTCAATAATTCTACAACCTGCGCCATTCTAGACCATGAACCAGGATTTAGGGAGTCTGGTAATTACATACTAAAAAGCAACTGCCGTCTGGCTTCCGTAATCCTTTAATAGCCAACTAAATCATGGTTACACTTTCCACAAAACTATCCAAAACGTGCAAGTTTACTGACGATGTTTCCTTCACAGCCCAGTTAATAATAGTAGAAAATACGCAATGTGCATACGCAGAGGTGCATGCTCGAATTCAAATCTACGCTCTCTCTCCTTTAGAAGACTCACGTTTGCAGTCTACGTACGTGTTTAAGCTACTTAGTACAGAATAAGTAAGGTTAATTATTTTTCCTCTGAGCTAACATTACTCTAATGCATAGCCATACCTCACGGGTAAATAGCCAAAATGCAATATAAATAGACGGAGATTTGTGCGTAAACGTTTATAAAGGCACCTGGTCATCTCGGCATTATTAGCGGAGCCGGCCACGTAGCCGGGTCGTTTGTCTTCGTTACTCCATAGCCGGCGCCGATAATTGCCCCGGCCGAGAGCGGACGCTTTACCCTACATACAGTAAGTTGGGTTATTTGTTGTGGGGTTATGAAGGTGCGTTTCCGCTTGTTTCTTTGTGTTGTTGATATACTCGTAAATGTTAGATTTCAAAAAGTGACATAATGTGACTTATTAACTTATTTGCTTGCGTATTTCGACGTGAATAAATGTTTCAAGGTTTTTGTCAATTAGTTTCTGCTAGCAGTTTTTCTAAGATTTAAAGTATACGTACACATTGAAAGATTTCGATGACATGAGCAGATTAATCGACGGTCCAAAGTCCACACGTCTTTATAAGTGGATACAAGATGAAGATGAATGCTCTGCAGACGTCGGCAGATGAAGTTCTGCCTAACTCTAAAGGAAGCTTTACGATTCTCATTCCAAAATACGTCGTGTGGTCTAACGATGGCTGACCAGCTTACTGCAATTTCCAAATGGGACCCTAACTTATACAGAAGGTACAACACTACACTTCACAGTTAAAACAATGGTTTAAAAAGAATATTGTATGAAATAATCGGTAACATATAAATGGAACAGGAGGACTCACAATGCAGCCGTCATCGGCGCGCCGATAGTTTCGTCGGCCCGATAATTGTGCACACGCACCGACGGACAACAATTTTCGCGTAAATTGTAAAAATCCAGCGAACATTCCCGCCAGCAAACAGAGGTACAGTCGGGATCAAAGTAGCATCATATTATCGTCGCTATCTCGAAGCAACACTAGTGTTTTTATTCAGGACTATGTGCTTTTATACAGAAAGTACTCGTACTTTACGATCGTTATCAAATTAATTTAAAATACTATTAAATAAGTACATAGGTTATATTATCACTTTGCGAAATAGAAGTCTCAAAACAATAGTTCATGTGACTGTCACATGCATGGTAGTACCTAAGGGTTATTAAAACAAGTGAGATTTAAAAAGTGCCTTGGCGGGCATTTAATAGACTTTAACTATTTAAGCAGGAATATAACTTGACCTCAAGGCAATACTTAAAAAAACTGATGCATAAAGTGTAAAATCGAATCTTTACGAGTTTAAAGCCTATCAAAACGTTTACCTTTGAGTTCTTAATTTGAAGATTATGGAATGAGTATAGATAAATACATTTTTGCTATCATTCTAAATAGAATGGAGGAGAATGGAGAAGAAGAAGTAATTAGGGTATACCCACCTAATTACAAATGTCACGAATGGTAAATACGTAGATACGTATTCCTGCCTAGTTAAATCGACTGATTTAACTTTCACCCTGTTGTTGCTGACTATACCATTTGTTGGGAATCGTCTGTTTGGCTATTATCACAAAGAGATGTGAGCTGTGGGATCGTCGGCTAATGGACTCTGATGAGTGGTTACTGTTGATTCCGAAATTGTATCGCGGGAGAGGAAGTAGACGTAGATGGATGGCCTTAAAAGACAATCCAAGGAAGGGGACTCGAATAAAATACGGTGCTCTGCTTAAAAGTAGAGCATGGAATAGGGATATCATAAGGTGATCGCTGATATGGTTGAGGATAGTTATATGGCACAGGATGAAGAAGACAATCATTATATCAGTGAATCATCCTAACACCATTCTGTACGTTAATCTTAACTAGACCATCAGTTCTTAACATACGCATTGAAACTAAAGTACATAAAAAGTTGTCTGAAAAGTTTTCCCGGTTCTACCCACATCAAAACTGAATAAAAGTCGAAAGAAGTTTGGGGAAGATTTCAATGTATGTCAGCAAAAGTGTCTCTAAATAAAATATTACTACGCAAGTAAAGCCCTGTCGTTTACGAACGTTCTTGTTGAATGTTTGTTTTTGTTGCGGTTTTTGTGTAAAAAAGTTAACTTCCAGATACTTTAGGAATAAAAATATAATAAATTTTGACGGTAATGGTGACTTGCGAGCCTCAATCAAGTTATTTCTTTGTTAAAAGTCAGTAATATCAATACATGTCGCCCGGGTTTTGCAGACGTCCTAATCAATTATAAAACAAGTTACTAGAAGCAAGATACTTGCTGAAGGTCTTTTAATTAAGTACTCAATTAAGTAACAAAACAATAAGTTGAAGCATGTCACCTGTTAGTTAGCTTAACCCAATTCACAATAAAGATGGCGCGAGACATTTCATATTAAAGATGGCGATAATTGCGTTGATCGCTTACCATCTAGTTGCCGTCTGCTGAATTTGTTCAATCACGTTTGTTCAACAACACCCACGTTGGGCCTGAACTACAGTATAGTGGTGGTGTGTTAATCAAACGGCTGATATCAGCAAGACACAATATATTTTTTCAGGACTCGTTTAAATCAAATCAAACCATAAGCAAAGCATAAATAAGAAAAAAAACACTAATCTATCGCAACAATAGAACCATATTAAACAATATAAAAGGAGGCTGGTCCAGCCGTCGTTCCTCAACAATCAGTTAAGTATCCTTCAACAAAAGTACTGTTATTCACAGTGAAGCATGGGCTCGGGGTAGTTTGCAAAACGCTGGTTCAATAGACAAACGCCGAAATAAACAAGTGGAGCATACTTCCTCCGGCACATGGCTGATTGATGAGTATTGCAAACGAGTTACAGAATGTTCTGCTGGCATTAGTACAAGAGAGCACAAGGGAAAATTCATTAACATTCTATAATGTACTACTCATATTTTATGGAGTACGAAAAATAATTTAACATTTTCCTTTTTTTTATTTATACTTACTTGAACTGAGTACGATTTTTTACGAGTAACTAGGCACTTACAAGAAAATATAGTTTTAAGGTTTTTCAAGGGTCGATAACACGTTTGCAAATCCTTTGGAGTTGCAGGCATCTATAAATTGCAGTCGCTTAACATCAGGTGATCCGTCTTCTTGCCTGCCAAAGTTCTCAAGAAATAGACGAACAAATTCATTGGAAAAATAAAATGATCATGCGAGAAACTGGCTCCGTTGCATCCAGAAAAATCCAAAGGTGCATTCTCAGAAACCTGAGCATGCACCTCAGAAACCTGCCGTATAGAAAACGCGGATCTCACGGCCGCTTACCACCATAATACGCTAGAAAATTGCTGGATAGGTAGTTATTTGATTTAAAAAATAGCACAACTTAATCAAACGCCCACATTAAATTTTAACCTGTGTTCACGATATTATGGCAAATTACCTTTGACTTTGGACTAAGGACCGTCTTTACGTCTAAGACTCAAGTGCTATTTTTGCACTGCTGGGGGTAGCTCCATCTGACGCCGTCTGTACAGAACGGGCATTTTTACAAAATCGGCGCAATAATCCGTTAGGAAAGTTGATCGATCATGCTAGGATCTCTATTGAACATTGCCGCCATACATCACTCTCGGTTTGCGGGTCACCCTCGTGGTTCATTGGAGTTGATCACTGATTATATTTGTTATTGCATTGTACTGTGCCAATATCACCTGTTTAGTTTGGAGTTGAGTGAGGTCTGACGTGAACGGAGTTTTAGCACCTTTATTTCACCACTAGATGACTTGTTGTTGTGTTGTTGTTTGTAAGTAAAAATCGGCACGACTTGACCGTCCCCAAGATTTGTAGATGTCTACAGGTGCTTGTTTACATTAAACCATACGGTTGGCCGTAGGTTCATCTACCTATTAAATTTTTTAAAATTAACCTACTACTTAGAACAAAATTTCTGAACTATCAATAGCTAGGTTGTAACTTATTGTTCTTTGAATTAATGTTGAAAGCCAAAACTTTTGACAACAAACTGTAAAAAACCAATATTAAACTTTTAAGTTTGATAGCTTAGCGTAAGACATAAAAGGGGTGAAAGCTGATGAATTTAACCCCTTTTATTTCTTACGACACGAAAACAAAGTTAACAATTTGCTTTTACAAAGAAAGCAAGCACCGGTGATAGGCCAAACGAGGTAACTTCATAATATTGACCGTCAACTCGACAAAATACACTCAACTTTATTCCTATATTTGTACAGTTGAATATTGCAAAATCACCTGAGGCAATATACAGGGTGCTCGGCAAATGTAATAAAGCGCGTCCGTCGCTTTAACGAACGGTCGCCAGCGCGTGAACGCCGCGCTCGCTCTGCTCGCTCCGCTCCGGATCGATGAGCGATCGGACCGTAATGGCTTTTGTCAATGTTTCCTGTTGTGACACCCAATGCGTACATACTGAATTACAGGAATCATTTTTACTTCGTGTTTATTTTAGTTTACGTTTTGATTGCGAATGTATTGTTGTGCTCCCGTTGGCTGAACACTGGAATACGTTTGATACAACAAAGGCGAGCATTGACAGCTGACAGCGATCGACAGGAGCAGTAGAAGTACATTAAGATTAATTCCTTACCAATCTACTGATATGTTATTATGCTTTTTAGGTTAAGTCGGGCTAAGTAAACTATCAAAGGAAAATATTAGACTGTATTATAAAAAAAAAATCAGGTAAGGTTTAGTTTCTAGCAAAAAAAATATTGTCTACAATAAACATGCGTGGGAAGAGAGAGTGCCTGAACTCTATCATTGCTGTAAGAAGCTCTACCGGAGTGATACCACAGCGTCACAGAAGGCGTGAGGAAGGATACCGGAGGCCCAGTCGAGGGGAAAGGGGGTTATAGGGTTAACAGCGCACTTGTGACTCCACTGGTGTTGCGGGTATCTATGGGCGGCGGCAATCTCTTACAGGTGATCCGTGTGCTCGTCGGCCACCTATCACCTTTGAAGCCCGGGAATTATGAAGGATATAAACTGTATTTGAAAAAAAAACCAGTGCCATAGTCTCCAATGATCGATTTTCTTACCTGCTCCCTATTTTCAAAAAGTTAGTAAACTTATTGCTACCTTCAAAACCCAATCTTCAAAAGTATGTAATTCGTTTGGACAGGACAAACCAATGTCGGCCACCAGAGGAATGGTGGAATCGCGCAGAGTTCGGGCATTGTATGCATGTCCTCTAATTTAACTTTTATTCGTGCGCTCTCCAGGGCCTTAATTTCAGTTGCGGAATTTGTTCTTGCATGAAATAGGTGCGGGCTGCTTTGTTATTTACTTTCAGACAACTACGGGGACTATAGGGTCTTTTTTGTGGATTACGCCCTCCATAGCGGACAAAGGGAATGCGCTAAATGCTCGTAAATGGAAATTAATGGCGCTAGCTGACGGAATGAGCGAAAAAACATTTACTCCCCAAATCGTAACAGTAGCCTCGGCCTAGTAAGTATGATGATTAATCGGGTGGATTAATTACTTTTGGCTTTTTTATTAAATATTTGAATCGTTTCTTCTAAATAATTGAAATAAATTGGCTAAGGGGACTAAGAAAGAAAATAATTTCTTTATAATCTTGTAAAAAACTATTTACACAGTATTACATAATTGAGTCAATGTTATATTTAAGCTACTTACAAATTTTGTACTGGTAACTTAAGCAAAATTGAAGGATGTTTTCGAGCCGATGCGTATTTTTTAATATACCAACAGGGCGTCCCAAAATTCAAGGATAAGCTCCGGCTTATTCTTGAATTTCGCCATATATGATGACCATTATCACGACTGCTTCAAGAAAATTTAAACTCTGTAATTTTGAATTTCATAGTTGGTGCAAATTGTGAAGAAATTCAAAATGTCTTTGTAATAAAAAAAACTCTTTTCTTGCTTTTCCTGAGGCAGTCGTGACGCGTGATACTATCAATCCATACTACTTAACCTACGGCTCCGGCTTAACCTGATTTTGGGACACCTTGTGTATGATATGAATAATATAGAAATAGGTACATATTTATATTTTAGTTATTTTTCTAATCAGGCCATAACCTGATGATAAAAATACAGCGATATAGTGAATGTTCTGTCTGTTGTGTCTGTGTTCTATACAGGCGGTATGCACAAATTATAACAATTTCCCATAGCCTGAAAATTTAAACGCCCAAAGAGGTCACTGAAAAAAGCATCAGCAGAGATGCTTCAGAGAATTGTAAATGAGAAGTCGGATCTAGCAAATTGAGTGAGACAAAGGTAGTAGGGGGCAGGGGGGAGGGGGGCACTTCATTGTGCGAACTCAAAGTCCAAGTGGCTTCTGTGCGGAATGGAAAAAGTTTAATCCCAGGACTATTTTTCAATTACCACGGCGTGTTTAAAAGTCCTCTTGCCGTGTTGGCTTTGGTTTGCCATCGTGATGAGGGGCTGGCTGTTTGATGATGACCTTTTCATTTCCGAGGTCTTATTTAGATAAATTTAGTAGGTAAAATATTCTTATACAAGTGTAACGATAATCAACTAGTAAAAAAACGTTATGTATGTACTCTAAACAAATAAAATAATAATTAGTACACAATTTTAACAAATTTTAGCATAATAATATATAGTTAGGCTGGAAGAATATTTATTGGAATTTGACAATCAAAACCAGTGAGAGTAAAGCATCCGTTTCCACTGTGTAAATAAGGGTAGGTACCGCAGGCCCTATCTGAGGGCAGGAGAAAGGTTAGCAACGCGTTTGTGACTTGCGACTCCATTAGTCCTACATGGTGCTAAGGGTGTCTCTAAGGGAGATTTGTCTGCTCGTCTGCCATTTATTTTAAAATAAATTCCTAATTTATCGATACACATTGCATTATTTTGTTATAACAATGCGACGAATTACTAAACCAAATTCCATTAAACTTTTCATTTGCTATTTTTAGAAAAACTTATTTTCACTAAAACCTAAGAAACGTTTAAAATATTCGTGACCGTTACCGGTTCATAATGGACGTTATTCTCCGGGGTAGAAATTGCGCGTCGGGTGTTTGGACAAAGGTGGGTTTGTTATAACGGTTTATGGTCCTTCGAGCCGGATGGCGCCCGCAAATTGTTTTTTCTTACGGTAACAGGTGCGTGCTTTGTCGACGTTCCATTTTTGTGTGAAACCGTCGACGGATATCGTGCGGTGTTTTACTGGATTTTTCCTATTTTTCGGGTCGTAAATCTTAAATGGATTTGTGTTGTTTGGTCAGTTGTTCGGTTTGAGTTAAATCTACTTAATTCAACCTTTTTGGAACCATTGAATTTTAATTTCAACATGATTTGGTATGTACGTTTTTGATATTAAAATTAAATGGTATGGTTCATTTCATTAAAGTATTCGTATTTCCTAAAATAATTATCTTCTGAAATTTCTTGTAATAAAGAAATTTAAGCCTCAGTTTGCCGTATTGCTTTCATTTTCATTAGTATTTGCCTATAAATAAAGCTTGTCAATCTCATGTTATGGACAGCTGAAGACGCCTACGTAATTTTATATACTGATCGAAGAAACTCAACGTCAAAATACGTTTTTCTTATTAATTGAATTACTTAATTAATGTAGTTTTGTTTTGCACGTCACTTTTTTTACCTACCAGTAGGTACTTCGAAATCAAAGGTCTGTTGAGACGAGTGATTGAGATGAAAACATGCTATGTTGCTGTACTAGTCGTATTTAGGGTTTTGTAGCAAATTGCAAAAAATGAAACCCATCCTTATAGTTTCGTCATGTCTGTCCGTGTGTTAGTCCATCCGTTCGTATGTCACAAACATTTTTATTAGGACTATTAATGAAACTTTTGCAGGTGCTGCTTCACGCCGGTTTTCTGTGAGGCCATGGTATTACTCCGAGTGAGCTGGGCTATTCGTACCGAAGTGTAGCTCTCCAACGGTCATATTATATCACATAAAAATACCTATTTTGGAATCTTTCGGAATCTTTCGTGCCGCTAACCTGCCTCTTGTTATTTATCTACTTATCGGAGTTGCCGCGGTGGTAGCTCCCTCCGCGATGGCGCGAGTCGCGGCGGATAATTCAATACCCCTAGTGAATTATTCATGCGTGACATAGGATTACGATGTAGAGCGCCATTTTATTCCTCAGCGCGGGATTACGGGCTGTAACCACTAAAGCTTACAGGAACAGATAGGGGAACGATTATTGAGCCATTCTGTTGGTACTAGCTGTGATGGAATACTTTGCCAACATATTGAAATTGGCTAGTATTAATGCCCGGCGAGGTAAAGTGACATGCCATCACATTATGACTAAATCCACTAAAAATGTTTAATTCAGTTTATGTCAATACATAACACTTATGAAAGTCAGATACAATCTAAAGATCTACCCATAATGTGATTTCAAGTCAGTTGTTATCGCTCATTTTATGGTATTTTTTGTAAAGAATAACCTTTCGGTGGTTGGAAAGACATCCACATAAGTACTACCTACGTAGGAAAAAATCCGAATTTTACTTAAAGATAAAATCAAATTGCGAAGAATTTTTATACCTTACTAAAATGAGATTTAAAAAGAAATGTGTCCGTGTAAAAAGATATAATATCAAAAAGCGGCCCGCCCACACGTTGTCTTCGGACATTAGTTCTATTCTCTATTCAATAGATGGCGCTGGGCTTTGATTATATCGCGATAGTATTCCGCCTTTTCAGTTTGTTTATCAAGATTTGTCGATGTCTATATAATATATTTTTATAAATAGCTTAAAAGATAACTTAGGGCGATCTAAAACAGGATTTTTTTAACTGTCTCTTTTTCACTCTAATCCTGTAAGTACCTATGCTAATTTCGGAAACGAAACTTTTTCATGGTATGTAAACTTACTTCCATAGCTATAAAGCTTGGGCAACCTAAGTAAGTTTATAGTATGTAAAGTTATTAAGTAAGTAAGATAAAGTAGTAAGGAAATAAGTTTTTTTTTTGTGGAAAACCGAACTTCATTCAAACGGAGCTGTAGGCTTCCACTAGTTATAATAATGAGATTATTCATTATACTCTATTATACTGAACAAACTACCGTCAACCCTTGAACCTTCGCACGTCGCTCAAGCGGCTACATAAATTCATCAGGGCATATCCCCGGGTCAACGAGGCAGCCGGCTCCCAACCCGCAAATATTTGCCCGGGCCAATCCCGCGCAAGAGCTGATGTGGTCCTTTGACCAGCGGGATTTGGAATAGTTTCTTGTGCGATTCTGCATAATTTTGATCAAGGCCGATAACCTGTAGCTAGTAGGTATGTTAAATTGAGTAATATGATCTCAGGATATTTTTACTTAGAGAAGATTAAAAACATAAGGATTTAAAATAATAGACATAAAGATATAGAGCTATGGTTCAGTGAAAAACAACGCGCGCATTCTTAATGGGAGTTAATAGAGTGAAATCCGAGCATGCACTTCTAGATTTTCCAAACCTACGAGTATAAATAATATTATGGTGCATATTTTCTACTATTAGCGATGAAGGAAACACATTTTTATTTTACTATGTACTTATTTTAGTAATAATAACTTGCGTGTGCCAAAATTTCACGCATTTCTTTACCTCTGCTATCAGTTTATTCCGCATGTCTTGTTTGCGCACGTTAACGACATCAAAGTTATCACACAGAAGTTAAAACTTAACAGTGTGGCAGATCTAGACTAATTTTATCAAATAAATAATTTGGATGTTATCAAATTAACCGTTTGTGTTCATTAATTATCATTAATCAGTCTTTGGCATGTTATTTTCAACAGATGATGTTATTTCAAGAGTATTTGGGTATGCGGACATTGTTTGTCAGGCAATATTTTTTTTACAAAAAACCAAATATGTAGATATACATAGAACGAGGTGTTTGTCAAAAAGCTACATTAATAAACAACAGTAACATTGCAAGTTTTTATCTAAAACTTTACAAAATTTACTATTGAGACTTGATTGGAAGATGTGCTTACCTAATATTGAGAACCGCAGTAACATTTTCATGTAAAAATAGAAGGAAAAGAATCGGGGGCTCCCCATACTTAGGGCTTAAACTCTAATATTTTTTTCGTTCTACCCATACATACCATAATTATGTTACGTAGGTTCTATAGATGCAGGTCTACGGAACCACTCATGGTCGAGTCCAACTCGCTCTTGTCCACTTTTGCTTTTAAGATACCTCACTGGTTCCCACCGGACTGGGCGCAGACCGGCGAGTGTCAACAGCGGAGTGACACCTCCCGCCACGTCATTAAGACGTCGCAATTAGAGCCGTAATCAACTCATATTTACCTCCTCCGTTTGATTAATGCGCTCAAGCGCACGGGACGGGCTTTTAATTACACCCGGTTTGGGCTGACGTTTGCAAACTGTACGTAGTACGTGGGCTTTGCTTGGAATGGAGAAAACCGAGTTTTGACAAAGAATAACTGCGGGAAACGTCAAAATGAAATCTTGGGATAATTTAAAGTTTTTTTTATATGATAGGTAGCAGACGAGCAGGCGGATCACCTGATGGTAAGCAATTGCCGTCGCCCATGGGACACCTACAACACCAGTAGAGTCACAAGTTGAGGGCTTATTAATGTTATGCTATGCCATTTTCGGAATACGATACTGTTACGTGAGAGTAGATTGATAGTGTATTTAATCATAAAAAGCTAAATCACACGGTATGAAGAAAGTGAGGGTTCACATAATAGGTTTTTTATAATTATAATTTAATTTGTTATACCTACATGGCATCAAAAGTTTGTCTTTTAAAGATATTGGATTACGAATTTCATTAAAACGATTTTGTTAACTTTATCTAGCTCCTATGTCTCATCATACCTACATAATAATATGAATAACAAGCAGATAGAGCATAATAACGATCACAATTTAAGTACTATTTTTTTAGTACCTACCTAATATGGACCCTCACTACGAATCATGTAGAGGTAAAGAAAACATTTCCCAGGGACCCCTAAAAATAAAGAATCTAATCCATCGCTTCCAAAATACCAGGCATGAGTACGCAACCTTTTTTACTATCTCATGCAAGGGAGATGTTACATGTGTATGGCCCTGTTTACATGCGAACGAGCCCCAACGACGACAACATGGTAATCCCGCAATTACATTAGGTATCAACGTTCTCGCGTCATCGATTCTTGAATAGGCCCACGAATCTCGTGAATTATTCATGAATCTTTGATTTTGGGAGGAAATACTATTCAATTACAGTGTATGACACAAATCTACGGTTGTGGTTGTCGATGTGTAGTTTATACGTTTATATGTTATGCGAATCACACTCCTGTGGAAGCCTCCACAGTACAAAGGTATACATTTCGTTTGAAGGTTGCATATTATTTTTTTATTATTGAAAATTGCATTGCGCTGTCTTTATCTCTAGGGTTAGGTATGAACCTAACCCTAGAGTTGAAAAGTCAACGATGAAAGTTTGTTTATATCCAGACCTAACCCACAGATATCTATTTCATCCACAAACATTTGTACAACAACAAAATTATTCTCTTGTATATCCGTAATACAAATGTTTACGCTACTTTATAGGTATAGGATTAGATTTTTGTATAAGACATAAATGAATTCACGGGTAGAAGATTCCACTCATTGGTTTAAATATAAAAGCAAGAAACAAATCACGAATTAACCCACAAAAATTTGTTCACAAAATTTCCGGGCGCATAACTACTCGCAGTTACAACCTAGCATTACATTACCATGAGTCCGTCCCTTTGCCATAATAAATAAGCATGGACATAGGGTTGTAAAATAGTTTTATGTGTTGGCTCGCGACCCGGGCTGGCTGGTTTTTTACTGTCCGCAGAGTGTATTAACATATAGGTTGCGATAAAATAGGAAACAAATCTAGACGGTCAGCGGGGCTCTGTTTGGCAACGATTTGTGTCAAAAGATATAAAGTCGGTATTGGTATACATATGGAATAGATTGATTGCAGACATCGATATAATTGCAATACGCAATTCCATTCTGAAAGCGTTTGAAAAAGTGATCGCAACAGTGCCCTCATTCGTATGTTTAGAACAATAAATTGCGTACGAGGGCGACAAAAAAAATAGTATTTTATTTTCGACCCTAATCCATAGCAATTCAAATACATATATACTCCTGTAAATTAGTTTCAGCTTTGAGTTTGAGCGCTGTTTTATGAATAGAGCCTTCATGGCGGCAACACTGAACGCGTCCACACTTATCTAGGGTATCTATGATCACAAATCGAAGAGTTCTATCTTAATAGCAAGAGTGAACCGATCGATCGAATATTGGGCATTAAGCACCTATTTGGTATTTTCTCTTTAATATTGGCGCATTTATCACACTTTATTAAGAAAACCATCCGCCTCCACTTTTTACCATCTCTGCTATCAGTTCTCCTTCTCCGCTTTACTCCAAGTAGTTTTAGCGGTTCCCGGATTGGACTTTTGGACTAACGTTTTAGATTGCATAAAATCTTCCACGTCCACGCTTCGTTGTATGTGTTGCGGTAGCCCAACACATCCGCATTTAACCAAAATTGGTATAAAGTATTGAAATTGCATTGGATCATTCCACAAAATACTAATTTATTCCAGACAGACACACTAACTAAGCAATAATAAACCGCATCGCACAAAGCAAGCATCTGCACCCAAATTCGCATTTATATCAACAGGATCTATTACATAGGGGAGTGTTTTGACCGCATTGGACTGGATATAGCTTCACGTATTACTCGCGCCACTCTAGTATTGCTAAAGGTTTCAATGGAGAGAATCAAAACATAGTAATAGATTATTATTAGTAGTGGTATTGTATTATCACATTTTTCGGTATTTACACAAACCGTGCCATGGGACAGGTATGTTATTATTATTATGTATTATATAAGTACCTATTGTTTATTGCAACTAATAGGTACAGTGCAGGACATATGAAGAGAGGAGCCCAGGAAGAAGAATATATCATCTAGGCCCAATAAAAACTAAAATCAAAAAAATAAAATCTTTAGATCCCGTTTTGAAATAATTATAGTGTTGGGGTGCATAGTAAATATTTTGCCAAAGCAACCAAGACTCGGCAATGAATTCTTACAACTAAAAGGAAAAATAGAAGTAAAAAATCTAGTACTAGTACATCGGCAAAAGGACTAAATAAATCAAATCTGAAAACAAGTAGAAAACATTTATCACGAGCACGTTGTTAAAGAAGAAAGAATTGCAAGAATGGAAATCTAAAATACCTATCGCAAAACGTTTCGAGTCCAGTTCAAGAATCCATTACTTCTGCCGGTATCATTCTAAAATCGGCCGATATTAATGATATGAATTCCCTGCCTCGGTCCAGCCATTCAGCCCGATGTTTTTCTTCGCCGACCACCATTTTTTACCCGCTTCCAAACCAAAAATCGCTCATCATTAATCTTATTCACAAACGGGATTCTATTAAGCGAATTCGCATTCAAAAATGGCACGAATTGAATAGAAATAAAGGCGATCCGGATTTGCTTTGATTAATCACGAACACTGTCTTTTGTGACTGTTTCTGTCAAAAATTATTTGAAAGAGCGTAATCGCTTACTCGAGCTTCTATAAAACGTTTGGGATTACAAAAGAAAAACGATGAATAAGGAATTTTTATCATTCATTAGCAGTACAATTTTAAATAAAATGGTTTTTTCTTGTGTTGTTTTGTACTCTTTTCCGGCAGCG
The DNA here is from genome assembly GCA_014851415.1 of Cnaphalocrocis medinalis. Taxonomy (NCBI): domain Eukaryota; kingdom Metazoa; phylum Arthropoda; class Insecta; order Lepidoptera; family Crambidae; genus Cnaphalocrocis; species Cnaphalocrocis medinalis. The sequence continues at coordinate 357,334 of CM026275.1, forward strand.
TTTTTAAGTGAGTTTATTGTCGCAGAAACGTCTTTCAGACATTTTGTGTAAATGGTTTAGTATTAAAAAGATGCCGTTTTAGATTAAAACCACGCCAGAATTCCAATTTATTTTAAGAAAAATATATCTGGTAATTGGTTTGCCTTAAAATATCATTTAAAGACAGAAATTTTTCCAGTCGTGAAAAAAAAACAATGTGCGAAACGTTTTTTTATAATTAATTCGTCACAACTCAACTCCTGGAAAGGGAATAGATAAACATATAAATCACTAGTCCAGCTCTTACTTTTTTTCAGGACATTAATTTCATTCTGTTTCCCTAGATGGTACTGAGAGTCGATTGTATCTTGCTTGTATTTCGCCTCTTCAGTTTGTATACAACGTATAAAAAATGCAATAATTAAAGTGTAAACATACGCCGTGACTATAATAACAAAAAAGGTATGAGCATCCAATTTGTGAAACCGTTAACTATTATCTATTGCAATTTTTTTGTACACGTTTATAAGATTTATCGACGCCTATTTAGTTCAAAGTATGTTGTCCAGCGCACACAGACAGTAGAGATCCATAAAGGATTATAGGCCAAGAGATCATTAAACTAAAGACTTAATTTGTTCACAGGGGAGCCCTCACAAACGGGACCCTCTGGCTGGGCCCGTTCTCGGCGGCGCAGTACCGCAGCGACGTGCACGCCGCGGTGTACCGCTGCCGCGCCGCCAGCACGGTGGGCGCCGTGCTGTCCAGGGACATGCGGCTGGAAGCTGGTGAGTCTCATCTCAACCTGAACATTGACTATGCCGCTTCATTAGACCCATCCACTGCTGGACATAGGTCTCGATTTTCGGCCACTCTCATCCAACCCACACCAGCCAGCCTTCGAATGTTATCATCCCATCTTATCGCAGGGCGTCCAACACTACGCTTATCGAGTCGCGGTCTCCACTCAAGGACTTTACGGCTCCAACGGTTGTCAGTTCTGCGGCTAATGTGACCAGTCCACTGCCACTTCAGTTTGCTAACTTGGTGATTTTTACTGGAAGCATTTTTAGAAGGTTAAATGTCTTTATCCGCACGGCATGCTATATTTGTTGCATGAGTCGTCGCTCTGGCTGCGTGGGAGCTAACGTCATAAGGCCTTGACAGCACACACAATAGAAAATCAATTGTTTTTGCCTCGTATGAGGCTTTTGGTTCTTACGACGTTGGTATCTCTGGTAATTAAGAACATCAAAGCAACTAATAAACCACAGGTACCGCTCATGGTTTCACTTTTTCTCAACGGTGGGCGTTTACTATCTACAGCTTGCGATACTATACAAAATGTGTAGTTTACGATGTTTTCCCTGGCCGTTGAGCTGATAATTAATGTAAAAAACTAGAAGTGCACTTTTTTGCTCTATCACTAACCTACAGTTTGAAATTTATTATTAATTTAATTGCCATCTCTCATATAAATTGTAAAACTTCACGACAGATTTGTTATTGTAAAAGGAACAAATTATGAAGACGATTCAACTGCCAAACATTTAATTTATTCAACGGTACATGGTAGATTATACACCAAATGAACATAATGTTTAGTTTATTGGCTCAAGCTTTATTCAACCGGCACAAAGGCTGATGATGATATTTCACCAAATGCGCCATTAATATTAGTCCAAACATGGCGTATGTGGCTAAAGCTGGAATAAATCACAAACAGAAGGTTTAATACGTTTGTGTTTGGCGCGAGAATTATGTCATGCCGCGGTTGCAAAACGCAAATGTACAGATTATTACTGAGATTTCATTCTCATCATTTATAGGACATATACAGATGGAGATGCATGTGCAAATATTGTACAACTATACTGATTCTGCTACGAAGGCAGATTGGATCTATCAATCTTGAATCATCGGTGTAAGAAGCACTTATGATTTAGACTTAAGGATGTTCCAAAGTCCAAAAAGGGAATTACCTGCGACGCCGTGTGTACGTAAGATACAATGTTTAGTACCCAAGTATCTCCGCAAATAAAAGTTCTATCATACCAATCGGACGTCAATCTACCACGACTAGAAAGAGATTAGATTCAGAGCCAATAGTGTTCGGTATTTTTGTCTATAAAATCCTTTTGCTGGTTTATTTTCAAAAGCGATCGCAAGGTTTTATTATTCAATGAAAACATTTGATGTTCAAATAAACGCGTAGGCAATTGAGATTCAATAGTGTTATTTTATACGTGAAAATTGTTTTTGTATCTTTCCGTATATTCAGTTTTGAAATGCAATTTAAAATATTTAAGATAACTGTATACTCGTACGTATAACTTACCAGTTGGAAAAAAGAACGTTTGGAATTTTATTTGTCCTCATATTTTTTATCGTGTTAATCATAATGTTGGTGTTTACTATCATAAAGAAACTCCATTAAAGGAATTACTAATTGTAGCTATTTTTAGGGTTCCGTAGTCTACTAGGAACCCTTATATGTAGTTTCGTCATGTCTGTCCGTCTGTCTGTCTGTCCGTCTGTCTGTCCGTCTGTCTGTCCGTCTGTCTGTCCGTCTGTCTGTCCGTCTGTCTGTCCTGGCTCGTTCTCTGCCGTTCTACACCGATTGCCACAAAAATTGGTAGACACGTATACTGATAATTCGAAAATAGGTTTTTAAAATTATCGAAAAATAATTATTTTGGAAACATTCATGTCGATACATATTATACTATATAAATATACTAAGTAAGAAATTGACAAAATGCATCGGAATCGGAAAGTTGGTTTTGACACAATTTAATTGTACGTAGGTACACGCTTTAGGACCTTAACTAGCATCTGAGTGCACACACACTTGTGCTCTATAAATAAATGTCCTGCTATCCTAGCTGATAGTTAAGATTACCCGCCATCGCCCAAATATCGACAGGAGGACATCACGTCATAGTACCCAGACAGGAGGCATAATAGAAAATCAATAGGTTTTTTCCTTTACGAAGGCTTTTGGGTCATACGACCTTAATATTTGTCACCATCATATTTGAGCGGCCCTCGTATTCGTTTCCCTAGCCCAAAGAATTTATTTAAATCAGCACAGATTTCTGATATTATACGAGTAGCTAGCCAACATAAATCTGCCACAACTGTAATTTATATACCTACCTACGCGGATGATGCTCTAGCGATGGCTGACCGCACCACCGCACCACACTGCACCACCGCACCGCATTCACCGCGATGCACCGCACCGAGCTCAGATTATGCCCGCAACGGATCCAATTTAACATTCGCGGATTACTAAGTACTCGAAACTAATTACCCGAAGTGGGATCAGATGGTGATTCTAGTAAGTTGTCTAAAGAACTTTGTGAAGCTTCTCAATTTTATGATATCTTTCAAAGTTTCGGAGTGAGATAAGTTTTTTGTTCATTATAGTTTGGATTTAGCTCTTCATTTGATAACCTAGACCTATATTTATCGCAAAGGTTGACTAGTTATCGTAGAATCTGTAAAAGGCAAAAAATATTTAGGTGTATTCATAATGTCTGGTAAAGTAATGGTAATACAAATTCTGTGTTAAATTATCTCCTCTACATTTTAATTAATTAATCTGCATTAAGTGTTTCCATAACTAAACATTGAACTTCATGTATACAATTTTTTCCTAGGCTTTCCCACCCCACTCCCTGTCAGGCAGTCGTAGGTAGCAGGGCATCATAATACTTCCTTTTCCTATCCATAGTCAATTTCATTTCTGAATTCTCTTAAAACATAGTAAAACTCCCCGACTGTTTTTTATATTCAACAGTATTTCATTTAGTAGGTACAATTCCTTAGTCTGACTAAATACCTACCTTACCTATACCACAAGATGAAACATAATAATTCAATGTATTCCCGGACGAAGGGTGACGGTCTTGTAATATGCAACGTAAAAGGAAAATTGTGATAGTTTTTCTTTCTCCACGGTAAATGCAAACACTAGGCATTCCCTATTCAAAGCCTCGGCCCGCGTAATGACTACAAATGCCGCCCGAATTGTCAGCGGCGGCGCTTGCACTCGATTTCAATTTTAGAGATCCTCATCGGTTTCGTTGAACCTTGGGAAATGGTATCTCTTTACAAACCTAAAGAATGTACGCACCTACTCTACGTTAACACGCACCGCCTCCCCCTAAGTTCTAACAGTTACATGAGAAAAAAAACCTTAAAAATTAAATCCGAAGGTTTTAATTTAATATTTAGTGGTATTTAGTAATAGTTAGTGGTACAATTTGGTGTTTTTTGTACAGCAAGGTGTCGCAAAGGGGTGTTTATATAAAAATCGTTAAATTGTATCGTTTTGAACACTGCTAATTGTGTGTCGCGTTGTTATGTGAACACTTCTTTGAACCTGCGATTTAATAAAAAGTCAAACAGAATCCACAGGTTGATAAAACACTTAACATCGGCATTTTATTGAAGTGACTTCGACTGTTAGCTACTTACTTTTCTGAAAATATTACTTGACATTGGCGAAGTTATCCTCATGTAAAAAGATAGAGCCATATAAAAAATAAGGGGATATTAGTATCTTAGCTGATATAAGTGTGTGTCGGTCTTGCGTCACGCGCGTCGCGACATGCTCTTGACTGATTTTTTTTCGAAGGACATTGCCGATTTCAAATTCCCGTCACAAGGCGGTCCCTTTAGCCGGTGGATTGAATATAAACACACAGGTCACGTGCGGCGTCGGAGCGGAGCTGCCGTTTATTCATTTCTTCTAGTGGACGTTATCGGATAAATAAATAATGTTTCCAGGATATTTTTTTCTGGGACCCGTTTCGTTTTTAGATGTTTTTCAACAGACGGAAAAGGAATTGCGGTTGCTGAGTGGGTCGTTCTTTGGTTGGATGTTGAGAGGGTTTGGGGCACCTGATTGAAACATTACGGGTACCTAGAACAAATTTTATATTGCCAGTTATGAGAATGTTTTGCTCAATTTCCGAAAAATGTTTGTTTGAAGTTTTTTGGAATATTCCGAGTTAACATGAATATCGTGAACCTTTTGGAAAGACATTTTTGTTTTGATTAGCGAAGTACCTACTCATTTCATAGAGAAAACATGTGAAGTTTTTTCTGCTGGGATGGAATGTACAGACGCGTGGATGGCGTAACTCGCTCTTTGTAAATTTTTGTTCATTGAAAGATGGTTATCTGCAGAATCCAGCATAGCTCTTCGACTTAAGGCTTCAAGCTTCTCCAATAGCAAGATGCTGGAGACTTACGACAAACTCTTAAAGTTACTTGACAATGGATTTGTGAGGTAGTGTTAATGATTCAAACCGTTTCTTTCTAAGACTTTGAGATGTAGTAGGTGATTAATAAATTTCGATAGTTTTTTTTTCGGAAAATTCTGTTGAAAAAAAGGCTCATGTCAATTTTGTTTAAGCAATGTATTTGATTTAACTATGACGTACGGCAAATACAAATAAAGGGGTCGAAATTATCACATCAAAATACAACCGCATTCATCCGTAAACAAACATCCTCAATCAATTTCAGGCCGTAAGACGTTTATTCCACAACAACCGAACCTTGTCCACTCCAACGTGATTTGCCGGTCCAGTACCTCGTCAACATTACCAGAAAATCACTTACACGCGCCACCCGAAAACTTTACTTAACACTTCCGTGCACGGTTGAAATTGGCTTAACTCATCGGCCCTTGACCTGGCATATTGACATTTCCGGAGTTGGGATCAATCTCTTCAGAAGCTGGAATGCAAATACGATTCTTTATGGAGGCGGTAGCTGTAAAGCGCTGAGATTGAACCCTCGCCCGCAATATCCCGCTATCCAGCTTTGAAGGGCGCGAAAAAGGGCCCGTTAATGGAATCAGGTCGGAGTGCAAGCCATCCTCATTTAGCCGAGGGGGCGGTTTACACGATAGTGGGACAAATGGAGGTAGAACGATTGGTTGGTAAGTATAGTTGTGATTGAAAATGAGCTTTGATTTTTAGTTGTAATTTTGGTATATATAGAATGAGAAATCAATCGAGAAGGGCGTAGAGATAGAAAAGATTTGAGTAGAATTTTACAATCGGAATTTGGAAAAATACATAATAATATGTTGTATGTAAGCTAACAATAACTAATTGGACAAAAATGTTCCAAACTCTTCATGATTTTAAGAGTGCATTTATAGAGTGTCAAATATGGTGTATTACCTACATATCAAAAACTTTCTTTGATATATCAAAATATACCTTACTTAGTATAAAATACACACACAGGTCCCAAAATATCTAAATTGTAGAGGTTGTGGACTCTAGAACATAATATTATTATTTTGCCGTAATGGGTCCAATTCTACTTTCTGTAATAGCGATTTTTGTTAAGAGGTGTAATTGTTATTTTAGAATAAATCTACATATTTTTCATTTCATTCCAATCATTACCCACAAAAACATTTGGGTAATAACAATTTGTGATATCTAGGCTATGAAACACTAGAAACAAGAAACGCGTCGCATTCAGCCAGGACAAAAGTCGCCGCGCGCCGCGCCCCACTTGTGCCGTTGCATTGAGGCGCGAGCGCCAGCCGAGATCCCTCGGATACCGCTCGAGTGGCAAATCACTGATGCTTTGCAAGAATGGTATACTCGTATGTACAAGTTGGAAAAAAAACATTGAGCTCGGGAGAGAAAGACATCTTTCATCGGTTATATCACGTTTGAAAAAGTCTACTGTAAAGTAATTTTCCAAGGTTGAGTGCTCAAGGGGTAAAATATTGCACAAAAATAAAAAACCCGAGCTAACTAATTTGGTGTGTAAACACTGATTCATTGTCCATAATCAATAAGCTAGGTAGACTGCATAGTTTCCACAATCATTGCAATGCATTTAGGTCGCGATCAAAGTACTCTGTACACAAAGTACACACACAAGCTTGGTGATTAAGCCTAACCCCTTCATAGTAGCAATGACATGATTTCTATGATGAAGGCCTTTGCCCTGCAGTGGGACAGTATATAGGTTGATATTTTACAAAGTACAATGCCTATCTCATGTACGTGTAATGTAGCATGACATGTAATGAAACATGCCTGAAGAGAGGCAGAGATTGAAACAGATCATCTGACAGCGATAGCTTGCACCTCGTCGCTTGGAGATGCTATCTTTGAAGCTTTGCTTTGCGCCTAGTAAACATCCAGCCTTCCTTATCTTGCTTTATTTTGGAAAAAATTCAAAATGCATGGACAGGATTGCTGATTTTTGTTTCAGCAATTTGAGGTTATTTGTAAACAAGCATAACTGCACCCGTGCTGATTTGATATGAAGTTGATTACTTATCATCATACCATCAGGTCCCCCGATTGCTTATTGCCTTCCTTTATCCTGAAAAAAAGTTGCTTAGTTTTATTTAACAGTTTTGTAAAATAAATATGAAGTTTTTAAGAATAGTTACATTTATCAGCGAAGTAGGTATATAATGGTACTAGACCATTAAATCTTCTTGTTGTACATATTAGTTTCATTGAAATTCCTTATTCTTCACGAAACAAAATGAAACTGCTTTATTTACCAACATTCTCGACTCAAAGAATATTATATCTGTACTTATCAGTAATTTTCTTTTGGGAATCTTAGTAAATAATCTTATGTACAAGATTTACCTATGGAAGAAAATACTCCTATATTATTACCCCAGAAATCTAAATTGATATTTAATTCACAAGGGAAAACAATCACTCCACCGCACTCAGTTATATTGAAAGGCAAAAAGTTTTCACTCTTTGTAACCTTCCAATTCAACAAATAAGATTTTCAATAAAACACTTATAGCTCTGAAAGGGCGAAACTTGCGGACCCGCATTAACAAGTTTTATGCGTACCTTTTTTGGGTTGCAAATTCGTAAGTTAATAGAAAATGTTATGGCCTCGGGTGTTACCTACATTGTACGTACCTACTTCTTACTTGCTTTCAAACAATTGTACTTAGATCTTGGTGTAGGTAAATAAGAAGAGTCATGTGTCTTAACATAAAAAAATATCCTCCAATCGATTCGGCTACGGCAGCCAATCTTAACGATCAGCCACGCACGCAGAATATATAAATAGTGTTCGAGTATGTATGCAAATACAGGTGCACTCCCAATTCTCTTACACTCTTAATAAGATGTGACACCGATGAAATACGACCAATATGCGATTGGGTGCAGGACCATTGATTGGCTTAACGTTCTTTACAAAACACAGGGGTTCAATACCACTTCCACACTTCGGGCTAATAGTAAGAATTTCTGAACTCATGTTGATAGTTAGTTGACTGATAGGTACTAAATTTCTCATTCAGAACATTAATTAGAAAAATTCGCCTTTCTTTTCCCTTAAAGACGGTTTCTACATCTGAGTGTAATACGCTACCAGCTAAAAGAATAACATTCAAATTAGGACCACCTTTGTCCAAGACTAAATGAGGAGGTGAAAGAGTCTAATTTGAAAAGAACAAAACGAATAATTCCAGTCATGGCCGAGACCATCCCGCCCAGTGTACTCACTCTGAATATCTCATTTCTGGAGTAAATTGGAATACGGTCGGTTCACAAAGCCTCAAGTAATAAATTATAATTCCTTTTTGAGAAAACCAAGTCAGTTTGTTGTCGTCACAAATTAAAAACGTGTCTCCACTGCCAATGCGAGGATTTGTCGCAACATGAAAGAAGATTCATTAATTCATTAAAATGCTGATGGAAAATTAAATGTCCCGAGGTTGCAAGGATTATTTGAATCAATATAGAATTTTCGAGTTTCCAGTATCTTCAAATTCGTTTTGATTCAATGTTGAAAGGTTCTTGATGCCGGATTATCCTTTTTGTAAATTTAAAACTGAAGTGAACAATTTTTACAACGCGCGCGGCGCTTCGGCTGCATTACAGCGGCGTACAGTCGCCTGCAATAAAATGAAACACCTCAACTCTTATGCTAGGAGCATAAGGTTCATATTTGGATGAGGTTGATACTTATCAGTGCACGTTACTGTTCAGTTGGCCTAGAACAAACTTTCCACAAAAATCGTAATGCGTATCGTAAACAATTTGTATGAAATGAAAAATTAAAAAACTATGTTTTTTTAAGTGAATGGTACGAATCAATACGTCATCAAAAGTGCTTCGTACTGAGCCAGCAACCGATACCGTAAACAAACCGGGCACGAGCACACGTGGTCTGTAAAAATTTGTTCTACAGACCACATCTGCTGTAACGCTGCTGAAACAAATTAATGTGTTTATCGTCGTGTTAATCCCCGCTTTAATTAATTCTGTTTACCTGTATGCGACTAATGGACCGGAAACAACGGGAGCAACGTCTAGTGGCTAAAGTATCGGACAGTGATCTCGGGGTCCTGGGGGACGACTCTCGTGTACTCGACATTGAAGCCGAATTATATAAGTGACTAGTGGCCCGCCCTCACTTTGCTTCGGGACAGTGGTTTCAAAATGAATGAAATAGATGGCGCTGGGCGTTGATTACATTGCGCTAGTGTATTTTCGGTTTACCTACGAGTATAAGCCTTGTTGTTGTCTAAAGGGGTTATCTCTTTATAAATAGTATTATTGATCTTAATAAGAAATCTAAAGCTCATGTTTGTGCAGTAGGGGAGTAAATCATGGGCTGATAGTTTACTTTTATGCAAAAAAAAAAGAAAGAAAGGTAGTAAATATATAAGTACTTATACTCTTTTGATACAAGACGTGCCTACCTACCTACTTATTACAACTGCGTAACGTGCGTACATAGGAGTATTGCATAATTATTTCATTGCTCTGTGCTGCAATTTATCCCATGCTCCTTTATGAATGTTCCATGTAATGTACTTAGTATAAAGTAACTAATTCTTTCTTGTTTTTTGTTCATAATATTTTGAGAAAGCATAATGGACCTTTGCCTAATCCCTTTATGAAAATGAGAAGAGGTTTGTGCGGCGTCCGCGAAAGTCTTTTCTTGATGATGTAGTAATTTCAGGTTTTTTCTTTAAACTCTTATTCTTAAGTCGGCGATGTGTAAATGCTCTTTATCTAAATGTTGTTTGGTAGATTTCCGGTTTCTTTTAAGTGAGGTAGGTAAGATTCCACCCGAACAAACATACATTGCAAGTTATGTAAAAGCTTGTATAAAACAAAACATTAAAATAATACATTTTCCAAAAATAAGTGAGACCACTTGTTTTAATTTGAAATATATCCCCTTATGGTACATGGTTACACTAAAAAATCCTTTGAATACAAATTGTTAACCGTTGTATAATATTTCAATTTCATCGGCCGACACGTTTCACTCTTCAATTGCAACTGGCATATAAGTACTAGTCACAACTCACAAGCTAATAACACGCTTATAAGAGGACTATAAAGTTATACTCGCAATAAAGGGTGTTAATAATTCAAAGTTTTAGCTATATAGCTATTCACTGACACGCCCTGTACGTGAGTACAGTAGCGTTTTTGCTAGCACCATGGTTATTATGGTTAATTAGTCGCGAGGCGGCTGCGGGTTACGGCGCCCAGCGTCCGCATCAGCTCACACTTCGCTAGAACGCCGCCATATTTTATGCAAATAGGGTGAATGACTTGCCTTTTTTCGCCGGGTTGCGTGAGCGCCGTTTCAGACTGGCTGGTTTTTTGCTCGCGTAAACGCTCGTTTTTTGAAGCGTGTTTTGGTAGTCGTAAGCGTTGATGCACTTCTAGGCCTACTTGTCTACGTAACTGCACGTTACACGTACGCTTTTGTATTTGTTTTATGATTATAAAAACTAGAGGCGGCAAACGAGCAAGCGGGTCACCAGCTGGTAAGTAACCACCGCCGCCCATGAACATTTGCTCATCATGATAATCTTATAGACGATTGCAAGACGAATGCTTGCATTTCGTGTTGAAACTAAAATCTGTGTCTACAAAGCGGCAACGTTGCGTCAGCCGCTTGCCGTGCAGTGCGTGCCTGAATATGTCACTACTCGAACGAAACACTTGATAAAAAAAAGAAATGTATTGTATAGTGACTATTTTTTGTATTAAACAACTTTCTTGTGATCTGTGTCTTCAACAAAATGCTGGTAACAAGTTTGCAAAATACGCCTAACGCAAACGGTAAATAATTGCTATGGAAAGGTTATGGCAAGTAGGCATTTCTATGTTCACGTGAACTCGCCGAAATACAATCTTTAACGCTCGTCTGGCTTCTTAAAGCGCGTTTTTAATGCGCGTGTAAGCTCGTATCTGAAACGAACGTATACGCGCGGAAAAATACGCTAATCTGAATCCACTCTACCGTCACAGAGCTGTTTCTAATGTGGTTTAACAAAAAGGTCATACTATTCCTTGAAGAAAAAAAATGTTATTTGAATATTTTATTCAACGCACTTACCTCATTTCGTAACTTCAGAGAGAGAGAGTAGAGAGAAAGAATCTTGCTTAGTTCCTCTTTAAATCTTTTTTTTTATTTAAACTGTTCTGTTCTGCATTGCCTGATTTCGTAATCATTTATGTTTGAAATGTGGTTGAACCAAGAAGCTTTTTAAAATTCCTAGAGTTAAAACTTATTTTTATTATTATATTACTATTTAACGCGTTTGCCTCAAATCAAATGAGATTAACTTATAAATTCTACAAAAAAGATCGTTGTAGGTATAGTTTCTACTGTACAAATGCAAATTTTATAAAGTGATCTAGGTTTAGAGAAATGCTTCCAACTACTGCTTCACATCCTATGTAACATGACACCTGTTATAATATGCAAATTGTCTTAAAATGAGTACATTTCCTACAGCTGTTTACTTTAAGACACAAGCGCGTGATAAATGCTGCCATTACTTTCATCTGGTAATTTTTATGATTTATGAGCTAGCTTCGCCCGCATAACCTGTGAGGAATAAAAAGTACATGCAACTCAATTGAGATAACACCTTACCACAAAATAAATATTGACACAGAAGGCTGACTGCCCACTAAGAGCTAAAAATATGTCATGTACTCACGCATGCGCACTAACGGCCTTTTTGACCACATTAATCCTAACTTATGACATAAGATTGTCGAACTGTCGAGGTCTGTGGTACATGTACTCATGCCGGGCAACAACCCTAGCATATGTCAACGAACTCTTCTAAATTCAAAATCCAGGCTAAGTTAGACTTCTGTGTCAGTCTTTATTTTGTGACCTTACATAGGTACACATTATGCAAACTTTTATACCTATAGACAATTATTTGTGTTTTTTTTAATATTGTGTTCATGAGGAAAGGATAATTATCTTTATGGTGTTATTTAAACTACATAAAAATATGTCTATAAGCAACGGCAATCGCTTACCATCAGGTGATCCCTCTGCTCGTCTGCCATCTACCACATAAAAAAGAGCGCGTATTTATCATTCAAAAATGGCACGTGTTGTAAAATTGAACAACACTACAGTGTCCATTAGCCCGTCCACAAGTGGGAACTTACCCACTTTCCCTGCAAAGAACGCAATACGCAGCCGCCACTCCTGCGCCGAGACAAAGGCGCGGCTGAGCGCTCGCCTCGAGCGCTCTCAGAGGCCTTTTGGTGCACGCGATAAAAGATAACTGACTCGACGCTGTATCGTACTATTCGTTGTCGATAAGGGTCAGAGTTCTGTGAACTTGAAGATTGCAGATTGTCAGCAAATATCGCCTTTAATATTTAGAGTGGCCACTTTTGGAGCGTTTAAAAAATTATATTATAATCTACTACATACGAACAAAAAGGTAGTTAAACAACAACTTATAGACTGATTTGACTAATAATTTATTATTATTTATTTCTATTTAGTCTCCATCGTCATAACATTACAACATATTTTCTAGAAATTAATTAACATCTAAGTGATTAGAATGTAACAACTACTAACTATGGCTAAGAAAATTACAGTTAATTCCCGACCGTTCTATTTTACAATTAACAGCAAGTCTAGGCTCCATAAACAAACTACTTTTTATACAAAACAGTTTATTACTCATTCATTCATTTATTAAATAATTAATTCAATCGGACAACAGAGGAAATATACCTAACTTTTATGCTTAAATTCTGTTTTGTATAGACCTAAATAGATAAAAAACACTTTTTGAAATTGATGATTTTTTATCACTATCCTGCAGGGAATTTTATAAAACACAAAATATAAAATTGATTCTCTACTCTATTTGATTACATAAAAACTTTTTCAAATATTAGTCTTTTGCCTGAAGTAATCCCAGAGCTATTATTGGCGTAATATAATAAACCGGGCAAAGTTGGGCATTTCTTTTGCCCCGACATGTTTGCCCACTTAATGGACCCAACTTTTTACCCAAATCGGCATTCAGTGGGCAAAATAGAAAACGTGAAGTTTGAGATTTTTGCGGGCACTTGAGTTCACAGTTCCGTTTGTATTCACGGAACAAATGAGTAGCATACCCGTTGTAACATTGACAGCAAATTCTTCAAAGAAAAAGTATTTCCTTTAGTTCGCTAAAGGAAAAGATCAAGAATTCCGTACTCTAATTAGTTTTTTACACTAAGAAAACACATACAAGGGTAGTTTCCATTCATTAATTTATGTTTTATCAACGTTTCCTCATTGTGGTACAAGGCAGGCATCTAATTTTTGTATTATTATTATTAATTGTATTATTCAAGTGACAACACAAAAGATTTTGGTAATAATTTCAAGTGCCAGCCTTATTATCTGGGCCTATACCAACTATTTTTTTAAAGAGGCAAATTAGGTAAATCGAAGAAACAAAATACTTGCGCGATGTACCTAATTGAAGCCCAGCGCCGTATTTAATCTCAGATTGGAACTAATATCCTGAAACGAAATGAACGAGCCACTAGTTATAAATGTAGGTAGATCGCTTTTGTTATATGGGAACCCTCTTAAATAATTTATTTCGTTTAGTACTGTACATATCGCGGTTCTTGAGAAACAGTCTGATTACAGACTGACGTATAGCAAAGTCTTAGTAAGGGACCAACTTGGTGTGCGCTGACTGTACGTACAAAACGCGCCGCTAATTAGAAGAGCAGCAAGCACGACCGTTCCCAGCGGCAGCAGTCGCGGCCGGCAGTAAACCGCGTAATAAGGTGATGAGAGTGACAGTAACGAATCCGTGAATAATGCACGCGGGCCGCGGGCCGGACGCTGATTTCCCCTGCCGCCGATGCGGGCGGAGCGTTCCGCAACTTGGACGCCACTGGGATTGATGGCAGAGAGGCAACTGCGCTTCAACTCCAATTTGTAATAAAGATCTATTCTTTTATCGTCTACCGTGACATTGGCGCGCGCGGTGACTTGTACTGCGAAAGCAAATTTTGTTTATTTATTTTGCAGTAGGTACTTAAATTATACAGACAATGATATGATACTATTTTATGTAAAATCACACCGAATTAATTTAATAAAGTATGTAAGTAGATACTTTTTTTCACCTTAGTGCTTTTAGTCGTCTTACGTAGGTACTGTTTAAGGCCTTTATGATACAAACGGCATTTAGCCTTAAAGTACTTCTCAAAAATATGGGGGAAACAATTGTACCAGACCAGCTCTTTGATACCAAATTGCAAGAAAAGGTGACTTGAGGACCAATTTGGGGGTAAAGGGAAAATATCAGCAGCGCCTTGTGACTCCATTGGTGTCCATAGCGAGCGGTAATCGCTTATTATCATTAGTTTATTCGTCTGCTCGTCTGCCGCCGATCATGTAAAAGGGAAGACTCTAACCTTTTGTATACTATCTGTACTCTATTTACCTCAAAAAGTTAGAAATCATGGTGTATTTTATATATCTAGGTATTAAATTAGGTATTTCACTGTTATTCTGTTTACGCTGTGGCGGGCTGTGGAAACAAACATCGGACTTAAAACTTTTGTTTCAAACTGGGGTTCCCGAACGGTCTGCTTACGTATCGCTAATGGTCGATATGTTTTTCTTTGATTATTCATACACGCAAGATATTTTTAGGTTTGGTAATTTATCCGGGAATGGAATACCTACATAAATTTAACATCTTTTATTATGAAGATTATATTTTTTTAAATAGAAATTCTCGACAAAAAAAAATATGGTATAGTCTACCTATCCCGGTTTCTGATAATATAGATCTTAACTGCAACCTGGCTTGGCTTTCAAAATGTGAGTTTATGTCTAACTAAATCTATAATAAGCAAGCCATGTACGTACACAAACTCGAACGAACTCGTTTTATATATTTATACCAACCATACATCGCCGACGTGTTTCTGACAACCAATTAGAGACTCCTAATTGCAGGAAATTATCGGAACTTCTTTTAATGTTTGAAGATGTTTTAGCCTAGAGCTACACTTTGGTAGTCGAAGGTTAACTCAAAATAATTTTGGATACCTTTTCCGTTCCGTAAATAAATTTTAAAGCGCCAATTTACTTTCTTCTTTACAAAATTAAAGGATTTAACAAACCCATGAATAAATCTTGTCAGAAAAAATGCGCTTAAATTTTACGCTAATAAACCAGCAGTGCAACAACTATCCTAAATTAATCTAAATAAATTCTTGATATGTAAGTACGTAAACTGAACACAGGAATGCATTAAAAATCATCGAAGCAATTTTTAAACAAATAGGAATTGATGTTCAAAAAACTAACCACTCTAAATACATTGTTGTTGTGTCTATTGTTTTTCGTTTCTATATTCCTGGATACACATATTAGGCTTATACCTCACGGTGTTTCAAGAGGCTGTTACCATAAGTACGGTAAAACTCCGAGACATTTCGTTGTACACAAAGGGATAACAACAATACTTGAAAAGACAGGCCCACGAATTCCGGTCTGAGCGGGCTCATACAACATTCAGGCGACGTTTACATCTGCCCTCCCCTCTTCCCCTCAAGGAGACGTCAAGGGTCACGCTGTCACTCATTGCTTTTATAGTTTAACATTGGAACAAAAATACCAGTGTATTTTTTTTCATATTCATAGTATTATACAAAAGTTTGTCTACCTCGGTGACGCAGTGGGTGGGTTGCACTTTAAATTTCCAAAAATCATTGACCATAATATTTTTGAAAGTAGAACATGCAGTTAAGTGTCAGCCTATACACTTTCCTGCTGCTGCTGCAGGGCAAAGGCCTCCATAATAGAAATAAAGTCATATCTACTATGATGAGATAAGGCTGAATCACCACGCTCTGCTTGGTGATCACAAACCCGAGTTATCGAAAAAAAAACTTATAATTTTAGGTACTTACTTTTTACTCGACCAGGGAACTGAACCTAGAACTCTGAGATCACGGCGCGGTGCTAACTAGACTAGACTAGATCATTTGTAGCGAAGTGTTGTTTGTTGTTGACACTCTATATACAAAAAGTATACAAAAATCACTCCTTAGAATCATTCCCAGTACATTTCTGTCTGCCTCATTGCAAGTATGGAATGACAAATGAATGGAACCCCATTATTATTACCATCTCGTCATAAAGACAACAAATTCTTGCGAAATCATTTGTTTTCGTAGCGATCTCGTAATTAATTACGTCACGAGCTGTCACGCCTTTGTTAATGAAAGCCTGATGCCTAAAAGGGGTTGATTGAAGTAGGTAATCAATTTTCGTTGTATCCATCCAGTCACAATAGCAATAAGAAATACATCCACACACAATGTTTTAATTATGTACATAATTTTCTATCTTCTATACTATTTACAAAACTGTTTCTGAAGACAACGGCTAGGTCTACCTTACCTATAAGTTAATCGAATTTACGAAACTCTAGCGCGATGTAATCGACACCTAGCGCCATCTATCTGCAGTAGGACCTGCAGTAGTGTTATAAATAAACCTCTACCTTCTTTAAAGGCTGGCAACTGCATTCGCACTCCTTCTGATGTAGCTGATTTCCATGGGCAGCGGTGTTCACTTCCCATCATGTGACTCGCTTGCTCGTTTGCCTTCCTATATTATAAAAAAAAACTTGCAACATCTCATATATTGACTGACCTCGTACTAAGTAGCCTGAGCACTTGCGTTACAGATATTAGAAAACAGGGGAAACAATAACAATAGCTATATAATTTACACACAGACACTGAACAAACACAAGTGTTCATCAGACGAATGTTTGTCCAAAGTGGGTTCGATACCCACGTCCTTTGGCGCAAGAGGCAGGGTCACTACCAAATGCGCCAGCTGATACATGAATAAATAAATGTTTTCTTACTCTTACTCTTACTGATACTTAACTTTTTTTTAACAATTGTCACCTTGTTCCAGTGATGGAGGTGCCGTGGGAGGCGCGGGTGCAGCCCAGCCACGCTGTGGCGGGCGGCTCGGCGCTGCTCACGTGCTCGGTGCCCGCGTCCGTGCGCAGCCACATCTCCGTGACCCGCTGGTTCAAGGACGGGGCGGTGCTGGCACCCATCGCGGTTGAGGCTGGTGAGAACCCTATACCTATTATGTACTAGCGGCCGCCCGCGACTTCGTACGTATTTACTGTCTTTTATTAGGGCGTGACCCATGCCACCTTCCATGGTCCTTCCCGCCTTCTTGGCATACGGACCGAATCCGTGGGAGACGGAGAGAGAAACAGATATGGGATGGAAATAGTAATAGAGTCAAGCAAGCGCTGCAATTCAAGCAAGCAAGCGCTATACGGGAAAGAGTCCCGAAGTAAGTAACTTTTATTAGGGCAAAAGAGCTCGTTGCGCGTTGTTTTTTTTATTCATGTGATAAGTGGCAGACGAGCAGACGGATCATCTGATGATAGACACCTGAACTCTTGTCTTCCCTTAGTATCTCACCCTGTAACACAGTGTTCATAGATCCGACTAAAATATTACACATCTTCCGTGTAACAGGAAACCGTTTGTGCCTTAACATGAAGAAATGCTTTTAACTCTCAAATACTTCAAATTCGCCGGTTTCCCATGATAATATCCAATACCGTTTTGCCCGACGAGATTCCAGATTTTATAGCGCATCCTAACCAGTATAGAGAATACAGTACCTAATAACAGTGGTGATGAAGCCAGTGGCTTGACATTAGGTAATGATGCTCAATGGTTAAAGCTGATGCAAACATCAGGAGGCCAATTCTCAGATTTTGCCTTCTATGTCGAGTCGACTTCATGGAACGCATAGACCAATAGGAGAACAAGATAAGGGATGTTGACTGTAATCTGTGTTCTTCATTTGGTTGTGCGTTCGATGAAGTCGAATCGACATATAAGGCGAAAACCGAGAATTGGCCTCCAGGATAGAGAATGGTTCAGACGTAGTACTACATACAATAATTCATTCAGTATTGCCATTCTCTGACTCCCACTGAATGTGATGATGCTGCATGCAGTGATTTCAGCGTAATTCGGTGTAAAATAGAAATAGACAGAGTGCGTGTAGGAGAGACACGATACGATGTAAGACTGCCTTGCACTTCGCTAAGCTACGCAGCTTAGCGAAGTGTTCAATATCAATATCTTCTAAAGCCGTATATTTATTTCGTGCATCAAGCAGCGTTCGTCAATGCTACGGCTACCGATGTCTTGTTACTGGCTCTTTTAGTACTGTTCGTGAAACATTTCTCCCTAAACCCGCACTAGTCGCTAACCTGAAGCTGGATCCTCCGCCGCGCCTTTCGGGAACGGTTAACATATTATTGGCTCGCCTTTACCGGCTCTGAATTGTTCTAACTCGGCTTTTATTTAAATACAATTTCTCGTCTGCAAAATTCTTTAAGAAGTTTGAAAGCTGCAAAAGATTCTGAAATAATTTTCTGGATATAAAATGCTTTAACCTTTAGCCCTTGCGTAAAGTATAGGAATTAAGGTCATAAGAAATAGATTAAAAAATTGCGATTAGGATAGGTTAGGTTAGATTAATCGTTAGATAGTCCGGATGTGGTGGCAAATTTCAACGATCCGCCATCAACATAATATACCTATTTATAGTTTCCAACTGAGTGCGCAGACACAGTGCTCAATTCCCTTACCTTCATATTTAATGGGAAATATTAATTATAAGGAGTGCTAGGCTATCGCATTAGGTTAAGACACCTGTAATGATAGTTTAAGCTGTAGTAAATAAATAAATAAATAATATTTTAATGGGACATGACGGAAGTGGGTTAAGGCACAGGGCCAATGGCTTAACGTGGTTTACGAAGCACGAGGATACAAAACCGCTAACTAATACCCTATAAGCTTTGACACAGGTACTGAAAATTTGTTGACAGAAATGCTTTGGTGAAAATTATGGCCGGACCAACTATGTTCGATCCTCGTACCTTAAACACAGCCGTTTAAAATGCAACCCATCCGCCACTGCGCCACAGAGGCAGTAAGAGGTTAAGAGATTAGGTTAGCGTAGGACAGCCACGTGGTATTAATTAATAAATGAACCAAGCAGGAAAGTACTTTATTAAAAAACAGACAGTTAAGACAATAAAGCTGATGGCTTACTCTTTCAACTTATTACAATTTTCATTCATCGCCACTCATCCCGCCAACTCAAACACAGATACAACCCTGGAAAGTTGCCAGCGCTGGAACTTACAGAATCGAAATTAATTTCAGAGCCGAACCGATTATTGGCCTCGGTTGGGATTAAGAATTTTTCTCAGCGACAAAGCGGGTGTCCGCGACAGCTACAAGGGGCCTTTCTTTACGACTTCTAATTCTCTCGATTAGTCGGGAATTCGATTAAACCACAGAGTTTTCATTTCTTTCCGATTGCTCCGCAGTAATGAGTAATTAGGATCGTCGCTTCGGGACCTGTCAGATGCCAGAATGGCTTTTTTCGCGTTGATTCACAAAGTTTTCTGTCGCAGAATCTTTTGATGTTAATTGTGAAGTGAGTTAGGGCGACTTCCGTTTGAATTGTCCCTCGCTTTGTTTTGTGATTTTATTGAAAACAAAAGTTTTAATGAGTTTTTTAAGTATCGACTCTTAGCGGACGCTCGTGTTCTTAGATATAATTTGAGTGAGTGAAAACAAAACAAACGTTACAACCAATGTTTAACATCTACTTAGTAATTTTCGCGCTCGTAAATATTAAAGCAAATAATTTAAATTGTTAATTTAAAAGGAAATACGAGGGGAAACGTATTTTTGGGTCGGTGTTTGAAGATCCTGTAGCTTTGTTACTATTACAACACATTTGTTCCAACTTATGATCTGGTGTTGAAGTCTTCATCAGCCTGTCTCAGTCCACTACTGGATAAAGGTCTCCCCCAATGTTCAGAATTTTATTACTTTTCGCAAATAGTCACTTCATCTAGCCGGAGAGAGTCCTATACTCTTCCCGAGTGATGATCTCCACTTCAAAACTCTTCTACCCCAACGATTTGTTGGATGTCACTCTAGTCAAGCCGACCCATTCATGCCCAAGCGTAGCTC
This sequence comes from Cnaphalocrocis medinalis, assembly GCA_014851415.1. NCBI lineage: Eukaryota > Metazoa > Arthropoda > Insecta > Lepidoptera > Crambidae > Cnaphalocrocis > Cnaphalocrocis medinalis. The sequence continues at coordinate 377,721 of CM026275.1, forward strand.
TTCCACGGTAAATTATAAGAGAAAACCTTTAATATTTCAAAAGCTTTTATTTGTTTCTTATTCTTATCTTTGACACGGAAGTAATAATTAAATAAATATTAGTCGCTTAGCGAAAAAATAACTCTAAGACTGATAACAATAAATCTTAGTAGGTAAAAGTAAACACAAAAATGTATAATTTCTTCCGACGTTGTCTACTGTGCAAGCAGAAATAAGATTCAAATTCAAAAGTTTCAATAAAAGTTAAGCTCCGCTAATGCAAGTTTAATGTCCGTCTTTGATGCAGTTGCGAGAAATTACCACTCGCAACAGATGCAATACGCTTACTGAATGAGCCCTCATAATCTAAAGTGATAACCAACATCTTAACGAGTTTTCTGAGGCACGGGGTTACAAGACCACCAACTTCCAGAGTTAAGGCTAACAATGACAATAGATAGATAGATAAATAGATACTTTTTATTGCACAACATATTACATAACTTAATGCCTATGCAATATCTGAACAGAAAATTCAAGTTGGCCCGAACCGGGATACCAAGCGCAGCCGTCGCTTTGGACCCACTACCAACTTAGCCACCGAGACAGTAATTGTAATGGGGGCTTATGGACGTATGAAAAATCCGCAAGATGGCGTACTTGAGAACTGAGGTCCAACTACACGGTGATTGGTAATTTTTGATGTAGGATGTCAATATGTCACTAAACAACCAATGGCGTCGAAATTGGACCTCAGTTCTGAAGTAGGTACACCATCTAGCGCATTTTTCACACGTAATAGCCCCTATTAGCAGACTCTTAAATCCATAATCCATGCTCCAAAGCGACGGATTTGGATGCAGGTGAAAATCACACACTGAGATGTCACAATACTGATGCTGATGCTATTTGATAAGGCCGTTTCTAGTAAATGTTTGCATCGATGCAGCAGTATGTCATATCGTACATGAGATGCCATGGTTGCTACAACCAATAAGTGAGTACTATCATCAATTTGGGATCCATACACTTTTAAACGCGGCGCTGGTCGGCCACGCTGGACGTAAATCCCGCAAGATGAATGCTCTCAGTGATAAACGTGCGCCGGAATGGATGATCTTTTGAATATGTCTGTGATCTGACTCAAATATTTTATATGTGGGAAAACTTTAATGGTAGAGGTTTATAGGAATTGGCTAACGGTCAAGAATTCAATTGATAAGCACTCTGACCAGCAATGTTTTTAAAATTAGTGATTACTTAATTGTCATTTTGAAAAAAGTATCTCGTAAGATCCAAAGGTTATCTTATTAACACAGCTCTTAATGGAACCTTATACTTCCTAAAATCAATCAACTGCCTGTATTCGTTATCCACGGAAAGATTGCTGGGAAACGCAAAATTGGAAATGTCATGGCTCAGGCACATACTACATTGGACTGGTATCGTATCCACCAAGCAAGTTTTTATGGCTTGCCATGAATAAGCCATGATTTAAAGAGCTGATCAATCTTCAGTAATGAAGGCACTTCAAAAAAAGACAAAGAAGTCTCTATGCCAAGACAAGCTCAAATTATTCTTATTAAAATAAGACGCGTGTATTTTAGTCCTATCCAGGTGTTAAGGATTCTGGTGCTCGTCTCGTCTCGCAGCGGCGGCCCTGTTTATGCAGATTACCAGCGCTTGATTTAATACGGCCGCTGCAGTTAGCTGCTTACACAACTTCTTATGCGCCGTAGTTTTTGAAGAAATTCTTGAGGGAAAGCGCACTTCTTAATCCTACTGTTATGAAAGTGTTTTTGATTACTTGTGTAATTTCAACCAGCTATATTTTGATGGTAGGGAATGACTTAGTATTTTTTCTAGAGCTAGTTTTAAGTTCACTTAACTTTTACTGTCTTTAACCGTGGGAGAGCTATCGCTTCGACATGAATGGCGGCTTGACCAGAATTAAGCACGATTTCACAATAAACCGGCATGAAACTGTGTTTTGTAGAGGAAGTGAGGAACCGGAGCTGAGGCCCGATTTGGGGGAGCGCACTTGTGACTCCATTGATGTTGCGGGTGTGCATGGGCGGTGGCAATTCCATTTGTTATCCATATACTATCTACCTTGTATGATTGTATGACTCATGTCCCGGATTATTCAACTTTATAAAGCTGAAAAAGCTATTTTTTCCATTGAACTGGCTAAAGGGAAGCAGCTACTCAGTTTGACTATTAAAATTAGTCCAATAAAATCTTCAGCTCTGTGCTAGTCTGGCGCGCGGACCAATTCGGCGTTATCTAGAAAAAACAGACGTCTCTTTTCTCGCTCACGTCTATCGACGATGAGTTTGCAACACAGTGGTATAAAAGACAGTGAAATAACTATTCTATTGGGCCAACAAACCTTCAACTTCGGTGGCAGTGTAGCAGTCAGGCCATTTGCGCGTTATCGGCAAAAAACAGACGCCACGGTTTCCAGTCTTACCTCTATCAGACGATGAGTTTGAGGCACAGCGAATAAGAAGACAGTAATACAACTCATTTGCGTAAAATAATTTAGCTCCTCCCATAGAAAAAAAATAGAGATCTTACAAGATCTCTAATTTTTTTTAGTTATAGCCTTAATAATTGCATTGGTAGCTAAACTACTTGTACATCACTTGAGTCTATAATCTACGATTAAGTATTTAACGACACTTGGTTTCAGACTGATTTTAATATTTGGCTATTATACTTGTTGATAGATTATGGTAGGATAGAAAGTTGGAAGTTCTAGATGAACTGATTTTTTATCGGTGATTTGATCAATCAAAAATCTTCAAGATCAAGTTAGATAAAAAATAGGTAGATTATTTGGCCTTTGCTCAAACAATTGAACTCAATTTTGCAGCAAAAAGTAAGCTCTTCCGTTATTAAGTGATTTTAGGTGTGCATAGAGGTGATCTCTTACCATCAATTGATCCGCTTGCTCGTTTACCTTTAACATACAAAATATCGTTTTACCATTACAGCGTCCTTATCGTGATATTAGTCAGTACTGTGCGTCGAGCGTTTATCGTTACCTCACTGTTATTATTTGTGCATTGTGCCTTAACGACTGACGATATACATTTACGGCTTCGACATTTCCTTTTACGGGCGTTTGATGACGAGCCGTTTATAAGTTTATAAGGCGACCATAAAACAGACCCGACTATGTTTACCTAGATTAATGAATATTAAAAGATGTTAAAGTATCATTAAGTGAATCATCCAGATAAAAACGTCATAAAAGTTTCAATGAAAGGTTTCTTTGTTTGAATCACATAGATAAATAAATAGAAGGCCCAAAAACAAAATAGAGTAGAGGTTTATTGATGGCTAGCAGCCTACTCTCCCTTCGGTCCAACCCACCAATCTTTGGTCAATACGGCGTGAATGCGCTTATGTGTCTCGACGTTTCGTCACAAAAATAATAATTGTGGGTTCGTTGTCTGTAAAAGTTTCTGTTTTTACAGTTGTTATGGTTTTTACATTTTAATGATAATTTGTAATTTTACCTTCACTATACTACATGACTTCCATCGGCGTTACTCCTTGCGCTTGCGTAGGATTCGGTTAATGACTTTAATGTTGAAAGAAGATGATTATATATCACTAGAAGGCACGTCCCAGTATCAACTTATTCAAGTCTCATTCGGCCATCTTACCTCCGTCTTACTAAACGGAAACCTGTGAATGCCCCCGGGTCGCCTGGACCCCTAATCTCCAAGTCATGAGAGCTTTACGACTGCTCTCCTATCGTTGATGTGAAGGATGTCTAATGCCGAACCCCATTGACTTTGCAACTTCTGGACAGTGCCGTGGTGAAGTCGGGTTTAGGAGTGTTAAATATGTAGTGCGATCGATATTTTATTTATTGATTTATGCTAGTCACATGGTTATTCCTACATATAACTGGTTGGTGGTTGGTTGGTACAGTTGGTGGTATTTTATCAGTTTTACTGCCCGCCGATGTTGTTTTTCAAAGATACCTTAGTTGTTACAAACATTCGAGCACTTTCTAGAAAGTAGGTAGGTAATAGAGTCAAATCAAAGCACGCACTACATATCTTATTTCATATTCTTACTACTAGCGTTGTAGGGAAATATTAAAAGAAACTATATACGTTTTGAACCTCAAACTAAACAAACCACAATAGTTAAGATGCTTCGAGACTCGAACTCACGACCTTTTGCGCACCGGAAAGATTGTTCTGACCAACCTTCAGTATTTTACGTCGATGATTTTTTGTGGGTTTGTACGCCACTCAAGGGATGTCAATATTTTTTCAAAATAAGTCCTTTATTTACTCAAAAGTATCAAAACAGAAATGGGATTAATCACAAGAAAAAAGTGTTTTTACTTTTTCCTTGATAAGGTAGTAACAATACTCCTCATTTGCCAGACCCCCTAATGTAAAGCCCTAGAACGAGCGCGACGTATCATTACATTGTAGGAGCCCCGGCGGCTCCGCTCACGATCAGATAACTTTCAGCCCGCGCGCTCCAATGAATTCTAAAGCGGCCGCGCGACAGTTCCATCCTACTGTTTGGTCACTTTGTATTGTGGCTTTGATGACTTTGGATATTTAAGTGGACTTTTTTTGATGCACGTCGTGATTGTTATAAAAACACTGCGTGCGAAGGTTCTCTTTCATATACAAAGTAGCAATGTATATTAAAGAATTTGCTTTAAGTGCATTTGCTAGTGACTCTGCCTTGCGCTCTAAAGGTCGTAAGTCCAACTCCAACTCGGGACAAACTTTTGAGTGGTCTGTTTTTATTCCAACTTATGAGCTTATCGTGAACGATATAATAACATGAAATGACTTGCCAGTATTACCAACTGCTTCAATGTTATTAACCGCGCGCGTGCTTACTTATAGTCTGCGGCATGAAACAATAGCGTTGACCTTGAGTGCGCAGAAACCCATTTTAGTAGTAAGTCTTATTTATTACAGGTGCGCAAACTAACGGTCATCGCTATTCTTTCATGCCGCCAGCTATACTATAGTTAAGTTACCAGTAAATAGTAGTAAATTTTGGCAAACCGACCGATTAATAATAAAACAACTTCAGAATTTGAAGAAGTATCAAAATGACGTCATCACTGCCACCGTTTTGTCGAACAGCCCCGGCCTCTTTAAGTCTAAATTGACATCCGCCCTAAGCCCTATTAACTTTCATGATAGGCGCTGAATAAGACACTTATATTAATTTAACAAGTAACTGCTTGGGCCTTGCAATCTTCATTAATAATGGTGTTAGACAAGATCTTAAATTGAGGGCGCCCGGTGGTGAAGTGGAATGAAAAGTTTGGATTAAATTTGTTTTTATTGAATAGGAAATTAATGATCCAAGTGCCTTAAAATTGTATGAAACTACTAGCAACAGGATGTTTAGAAAAGAAATCCAAAATGTTAGAAGCAATCTAGTTAGTACTTGTAGGTATTAATTTTAAAATAACATAGATATTCTTTATTGCACAGAAATAGAATACATGAGTGAAACAACAGCTACAGACAGTACAATAAGGCGGTCTAATCGCTTGTAGCGATTTCTTCCAGACAACCTGTGTTCTTTAAACGGATAGTTCTTTACGAGTAGGTGCATCTCCATGTTTATCAATCCGTCTAATTTCTTTCGTGGTTACATAAGAAGAAGAGATTAACTTCTTTTTAAGTTGTCTAGATTTGTACGAGTACTCGTATCAAAAAAATTGGACCAAAATCATAAAATGTTTTGATTAGTCCCTGATTCAGTTACACTCGTAAACTAAAAAAAAGCCTCAATAATTTGTAGAGTGTAAACACTTACATGTTAAATGGCAACCGTTAGAAAGAAACAAAAGTATGAAAATCAGATCGACCATGCTATATTCTCCGTCAAGATGTCAATACGTATGATGTAAATATCTTCTGGTAGCAATTAATGTCAGTACTCATTGACACCTACCCAAACACAATTAATATCTCGATCGTGTACAAACTCGCACAGACGCTGCGATAGTAATCCGCGGGTAACGAAGCGCGGCTATCCGCTAATGAAGACGACGAGGATGATCCTGGTAGCTGGAGGTAAATACTATGACTGTGTATCGATATATCCATCGTGTATGTGCAGTCTCTTATACAGAGTGTGTCTGTAAACATTAACATCTCTTTAACCACGTCATCTACCATTTTGTTCTGAACATCATTTTGTTCTGTGACTTTTGGAAATTCGCATAATAAATTGTCAGCATTTCATACAAAGTAGTTCACGTGACATGGTCATTTTGTATGGGGAATCGAGAAAAAAATCGAAGAATTTCGAAATTTTGTTGAGCAAATTAATGTTGCTGTATATTGCGTCAAAAAAGTTATGAATTTAATTGATGGCGGCAGGGTATAGTAACTCCATTAGTATAAAATATCGGAAGTTCCTTAGTTCGTTTTAGTTCCAAAATCCAATTTTTCTTTTTCTTTAATGTGATGAGTAGCAGACGAGCAGGCGGATCACCTGATGGTAAGCAATTGCTTACCACTACTTCCTATGAATGTGTATTAATTTATCGAAAGCGCATCTATACGTGTAGACTGTTATGGAAGATCTCGTATGTTGGCACTGCAGTTCCCCGCGGTAACGAAGCGCGACTATCGCCGCTAATACAAACACGGAAGATACCGGTGATTGTAGGAATATAGTCACTGCAGTACTTACCAGTAAGGAAGTCCAATTTCTGTTAGTTTCCCGATTGTTAATATTTGAAGAACTCGAGTAGATGTTCCCCTATGTTGGCACTGCAGTACCCCGCGGTAACGAAGCGCATACTATCTGCCTTGATAATGAAGTTATTGAAGGAGATATGATTTTTCCGAAGATGGTTATTCATACTAATGGTGTTACTGTGAATAGGTCTCCTTATCAGGTATGTTTGCAGGACCCTGATAGAGTTTGCACTCCAACACCCCCGCAGTAACAAAACGCGACTAGTCGCCGTGCTAATGATGGTACTAAAGAGATAAGGTTTACCAATTATTGACATCTACATTAATGGTATGACTACGAATAACTCTTCCAATCGTGTATATTTGCAAAAGTCTAAGAGACGTTCTCATATGTAGATACCGCAGTACCCTGCGGTAACGAAATGCGACTACTCGCCGTGCTAATGTCGATACTAAAGAAGACAAGGTCGTATGTTGGCACCGCAGTACCCCGCGGTAACGAAGCGCGACCACGCGCCTGCTAATGAAGAAGCGGAGGGACACAGGGTTATCCCCATGATTGCTTTACACACTGTTTCTATGAATATTCACCAGCGTTTACACGAGAAGATTGTTACTGTCATGGCAAGACGTCGGATAATTTGCATTTCGATGTTTTCTGGTTCCGCGTTCGTGGTAGTTTAGATCGGTGATTTGATGCTGGGAAAGGGAATAAGGAAGGAATGTTACACACACACTTATGAACACTTTTCTGTTAAAAAGGCCATGAAAAAAAAGTGGAACAGTAAAGACTGTGCGTTTTATTTTTTTTCCTTCGGCATAAGCTGCTTGTCTCCTATTGTGGGGTGAGAGGGTAGAATGATTAGCAAGGCAATAATGGAGTCATCAGTATTTTGCAAACACAGAAACGTCGCTCTTCAAGGAACAAAGCTCTTTTATTGGATTTCACTTCCCTCTCATACCCCGGCCTATCAGAAGACCTGCGTTGTTTTTTGCCAATTGAGTGAAGGTACCGGGGAGGTCCAATAGGGGATTAAAAGGTAGGCAAGGCACTTGTGACTCCACTGGTGTTTCGGGTGTCTATAGGGAGTGGCAAATGGCTTACCATCAAGTGATCCGTTTGATCGACTTCCACCTGTCACATAAAAATATATGTTTTTTGTTTTGGCTGCTACCATGTCTAAAGACACTTTTAATTCTGCCAATTTCCGAGTGATCAAAGAGTCGTTATTATTTTGGAAGATTGATTGGTATAATGGGTATGAAAAGATAAGATTAGATACTACTTGACACGCAAAACATTCATCTGGATAAGTTTTTCTAAAACTAAATCAAAGTAAAAACAGAAAAATAAAGGTAGATCCGTGTGAATCCTATTTTAGACAGGGGCGGGGTAATCCGCCCCCGTGAAACGTTCCGATTTACACTATCAAAGTAAACAGGCTTGTATTAAATTATATTCGGGTGTTTGCGAAACAATCCACTGTCGGGTGTAATTAAATTTTCAGCTCTAGAGGTGTGTTTTAATGTGATATTCTGATTATTTTAAATTGGCAAAGTTCGAATTAATCAAGACTGGTTTAATTTACTTTGACGGACCGTGGAAATTTATAGCATTTTAAGCTTAAAACCATTGAATATACAAATTGTAAATAGTTGGTTAATTCAGAAAAAAAAAACAAGTTAATGCGATTGCTTGCACTTGGTCAGTTCTTTTCTTTCTTTCTCTTAATCTTGTTTTGGACATAGGTCTCATCCAAAGCCTTTCACGATATTATGTCCATCGCCACTTGCATCCACATCGTACCAGTATGCTTCCAAATGTCATTGACCCATCTTTCCGGTAGTCAACCCCTGCCTCGTGTGGTCTCTGGGCTTCTAATCTAACGATCTTCAGTCGGTCGATGTTAATCGGGAATCGGAGGAGACTTTAATGTCCGAAAATGGACCATACAAGGGCTGGAACGATGTTGATATTTTTATTTCTTTTCTTTTATACTTAATTCGTTATTTAAGATTCACTTTGAACTGATTTGAACACGAAATAATTAAGTTTCTCTAGGTTGCCAAAAGTAAGTAAGGTAAAGTAAGTAAGTAAAATATTTATTCAGCTGAAAAACACGGTTACAAACAAATATACAAGTTGCCATAAAACAAATTAACATAATACAATTAACATAAAACAAATTCACAATAGTTTGACAAAATATATTATGTTCACTGAAAAAAGACACATACTCAGCATGGTTCGGGATGTCACAGACGCCCCGACGCTGGTCTTCCGTATGTGCCTTGAGTGGAAGGGGGCGCAAATGAGGAAAAAATTTTAGATTTCAACAATCAAAACTTAACTTAACATAGTTTATAGATACGTGCATAACTTTTAAATAATTACAAATTTCAAAACAGTGTTTAAATATCATATTGAACAATAACAAACAATACAAAAATTAGTACATTAAACATATCTAAGGACAGACACGCTGATGTAAGTAAATTGCCTTCCAGTTTTTTTTTTTTTCAATGTGCTACCCAGCAAAGGAACAGACGGATCCCCTCACCTGCCTGTACGCTGCCCAGAGACGCCCGCAACACCAGTGTGTAAATTAAAAATATATTTTTTATAGTTTCGACGGAAAGATTCCAAAGTTTGACTACTTTGTAGGGGCGGCGGGATATTGTTCCAGCATTTCGTGGCTGAATACCGGAAACTGCCACGAAATGCTGCAGTGCTGTGTCTTGGGCAAACAAGGCGCGTCGCCAACCTATCCCGCTTGGAAAACGTGAGCTTGTTGTACAAATATGGGGGTGATTTCGCATTAACTATACCGAATAATAAGCAAGCGAGGTGAAGGGCGCGTCTATACTCCATATTTAGGAGATTCCCTTCCTTGAGGAACGGAGTTATGTGGGCTCTCCGCGGAACGTTATAGCAAAATCTGACGCAAGAGTTCTGCAAGCGTTGTAGGGTCTTCTTAGTGTAACCGTACAAACACTCACCAATTACCGTGTCCGCGTAATTTAGCTTCGACAGTACTAAGGACTCACATAGTTGAACTCTAACATTGACATCTAGGAAATTTCGAACCTTGTACAAAATTTTGAGTCTAAAAAAACAGTTTTTGACGGTCTCCACTACGTGGTCATGAAATTTCAACCTATTGTCCATAAGAACACCAAGATTACGAGCCTCAGTCACCTGTTCAATAACAGAATCAGCAATTTTTACAAGAGGATTGAGTGACCTTATCTTGTTAATCTGGCCGTCAGAACCAAGTACGAGAAACTTAGACTTATTTGGGTTGAGGACTAGACAGTTTCTATTTGCCCAAGAATTTATCCGCTCTAAGTCTTGATTTATAAGGCCAAAAGAAAGTAGTATCTTTTTTCTTTTTAATCATAGACCTCTATAATGTTTTCATAAATAAACTTTCACTAGCCATGCTAACGCAAAATAAAGGTCTGTAAAAGCTAAAGCTTATCTCTTGGCTAGACAAGGCTTTTGATTTTACCTATCTTTTGTAATATAATCCCTTCCTTTAACTTTTTTACATAATAGGATTGGCAATATAAAAAGGTCAAAGAGAGAGGGCACCTTTCTCTAGGATTAGACAGATATAAAAATAGAAACTAACATTATTCTTGAAAAACCTAATCTTATACTATTAATAAAGAGGTAACGCCTCGGCCTGTGACTGACTGACTGACTGATCTATCAACGCACAGCCAAAACTACTGGACCTAAAATCATGAAATTTGAAACATAGGTAGTTCTTACTATGTAGGCGCGCACTAAGAAGGGGTTTTGCGAAATTCACCCCCTAAAGGGGTGAAAGGGGGGGTTTACGTTAGTATGAAAGTCTTTCAATTTTGATGTTAGAGATTTGAAAATTTGGATTATGGTTGTTTATCAAAATAAAAATTGACCTGTTTTAGTTTTTTTTTAAATTCAAGCCATAAAGGGGTGAAATGGGGGTTAAAACAATGTATGGGAGATTTATTATTTTTAAAGCTAGAGTCTTGAAAATTGGTATTTGGGTTTTCCATACAAATTAAATGAAAGTAATTTCAGCATTTTTTTTTCTTCAGCTTACAAAGGGGTGAAAGGGGGTTAAAACGTCGTATGGAAAATTCGTCATTTTTAAAGCTAGAGCTTTGAAAATTGGTATTTGGGCTTTGCATGCAAATGTAAAGAAATTGAATTCGGCATTTTTTTCTTCAACCTAAAAAGGGGAGAAAGGGGGATAAAACGCCGTATTGTCAATTTTAAAGCTAGATTCTTGAAACTTGGTATTTGGGCTTTGCATACAAATGTAATGAAAGTGAATTCGTTATTTTTTTCTTCAACCTAAAAAGGGGGTTGAAACGAAGTATTGTCATTTTTTGAAGCTAGAATCTTGAAAATTGGTATTTAGGCTTTGCATAGAAATTTTATAAAAGTCCCCCCTATAGGGGTGAACGGGGGAACTGATTAAATTTGACAAAGTAAAGTTATAGAGTTTCCAGCATTTTTTAAATCAAATCTTTTTGAGATTCCTTCATTAAGGTTTACGATCACCAAAATTATCAATCCTATAAGTATCAGTAAAATTTCTTTTTGCTAATTACTTTGATTGTTGTGAATTCTACTTCGTTCAAAAAATTAAAATACCGAAGCGAAGGCGAGGCGGGGGCCACCTAGTTTCTCGAATAGAAGGATCAAAGAAATTGCGATAAATTAGTTGCTAAGAATCTGGAATTCTGTATCTATTTGGCATTTTTATCTGATTGACCAAGGCGTGTTTGAAAGTTAGCCAAGATTTTCGACTCCCACTTTGGACAAACATAATGACGTGATGAATTTCATTCTTGTATAGTCTAGGTGTAAATTTATGAAGGTATTATACCTCTAGTATTTATAACTTACCTGTTATCCCAAAATTTGAAGAACAAGTGCTTGAGCTACTAAATCAACGGAACCAGGTTTCTATTAGGTACTGTTTTTTGTTCTTTAAGTTTTTCTTCAGTCCGTCATTTACTTTGGGGTGAGGTCGAGTGTTATAATATTAATATTTATTAATATTTTATCTCGGAACTCATTATTTTTTTCTTTTCAGATGGCCAGTACATAATAGGCGGTAGCCGAGGAGACATTCTAGTAGTGAGGGACGCGAGGCCTGATGACACCAGCTCTTACTCCTGCGAGGCCCAGCATGCCCTCACTGGTGAAAAACGTAGGAGTTCACCAGCTATGATTTCTGTCTCACGTAAGTAATTTCATACAGATACACACAACAGTAAAACAGATAAAATAAAGCGCGACCAGCTGATAACGATGATGTCGATTGGGCGGAGCACAATCGAGCATGTGGCAATGTCTTGAGGCTCGCTCAAACTTGGCTCGTCTAGCGCTGACTTATGAATGAATGAATAAATTTGATTGATTGATTCATTCATTCATTCAAACTTGGCTCGTCTAGCGCTGACTTATCTGCAAGGTTTTCCAAAAAGGATCTAAAATACCTTGTGTAAATTTAGGAACACAATTGAATCACAACAGTAGATGCAGAATTTATAATTAGCTTGTCGTTGTTCATAGATTCGACAGGAAGCATGGCTCCACGAATGCTGGTCATCTCGGAAGATGAAGTGGTCCCTCAAGGGGGCGACATTCGCCTGGTCTGCTGCGCTATCGGCAGTCCTGCTCCTACTTATAGGTATGTATGTGTACAACTCTGTCCATACACCTTTATTTTGTGATGAGTGGCAGACGAGCGAACTAGAATAATAGAAAATGATACTTTAGTAAAGTATTGATACGATATTGCTAGGTGATAGGTAAAACGCGATGATTGCTAAATGATTTAACATTAGACCCTAGAGAGAGACTACCTTAAATACTTCATTTGGCACTTTTATCGGTGCGCTAAGGAAACATTCCTTTATAAGGTTTTTTTTTTAATATTTGTATTTGTTTTGCAAGGACACCGCGTAACAATGCACGTACCGCGCACGCTATTCGCGGCTGCCGTAAAAGCCAAAACGTTAAGGTCATTTTGAATACGATCATACGCTCACTTGTTCACGCAGTTTTCAAAGTTATCCTAACCAAAAAAAAACAGTTAAAATTCCTCATTTTCCGCAGCTGGTTCCGCCACAACAACGGCCGCCTCAGCCCCGTGTCCAACAGCATCCGCATCTCGGTGGCCGAGCAGGTGCTGATCATCCGGCGCGCGCAGCTGGCCGACGCCGGCGTGTGGACGTGCCGCGCGCACAACCAGTACGGCGAGCAGCGCCGGGACGCGCGGCTCAGGGTGCGCTCGCGCCTCGTGGTCACTGTGCAGCCGCAGCTGCAGGTAAATGTTCTTCTGTTTAAACCATAATACCAAACTCCTTGGCATTTTTTTGTTATATCTTATAGGTAGTAGGCGAGCAGATATTCGTTTTTTGCTACGCACCTCATTGCAGAACTTCCCGCAGTGGTATTCCCGAACCGTACGGTACCGGTACGACATTAAAATCTTTGATGATGATGATGTCTATGGGCGGCAGTGATCACTTAACATCTGGTGAACAGCTTGCTCTTTGCTTTTGAAAGAAATCACCCTAACGGTAAGCGATTGCCGCCGCCCATAAACAGCAACACCAGTGGAGTCACAAGTGGCATGGACCTAGTTTTAAAGCTCTCTTCACTGGTTATTCAGGTGCATGTGGATTACATAGGTTTAGGATGCCACCCTGCCTAAAAGACCTTCATAGCGTGGAAATGAGAAGACGCCATTTTATTGACACTGCTCTATTTCATGGTGATAGTGCTTATAATATTTCTTAGTATCTTTTGTAGTTGAAAAGTACGGCAAAATGATAAATCAAAAACAAATTTTGATTACTCAAAGTTGTACGAACATAGGCCTATTGAAACTATACTCCTAGAATGTTTTATTGAGTCTTAGCTTTTGCTCTTTTAGCCCTAAAATTCGATTTCTTTTCGAATTATCCAAATTATGCAAATGTTTTCCCAGTTCCCTGAAACTTATGCATTACAAACACAAAACAAACATTATTAATATTCCCCGCGCGAGCGCAACACGTGTCAACACGTCGCTGAGATGAAACACGTATCGCTTATCGGGCACATCACTAACCTCGTGTCGACGTTCATCGGCGGCGGAAAAATTGAAAAATAAGTATTCAGTTCACAGAGCGTCCCGGAGACGCCGCGTGATCCCGCCACGCGCAGCGGGAATTTTGACGACCGAGAGCAGTTAAATTTGACTGCGGGAGGCATTTGTAGGGCTATGACTTCGATCATAGAAACCGTATGACGTGATCGCGTTAAAAGTGTCGCCGCCAATGAAGGCTCCATTCGCAAAAGATGGCCATTTGGCATTTTCGAAATTTAAAACCAATCACTCTGGATAAGGGTCGAAAACACAACATTTTGTATTTGACTTCGACGACATAGTAGAAATTGAAAATAATTAGCTGGAACTACTAAATAACAATGAGATAATATTGTCGAATGATTTCATTATGGTTTGTGTATAGATAGATAGATATTACGACGATGTGTAGATTGAGAGATTCACTTTATTGCACAAAAACAGGTCTAAAGACCTGAGCATTACATACTCACTTATTGTAAGTAAATTATACCCTTTTTGACAATTACTAACACTTTTACGGCAGCCTCAAACAACCCTTACAATATAAAAGAAATAAGATACTGGTAACTATTTTTCTTTTCCATCGCTGATTTAAAGGGAAATAAATAAATAAAATAAACATAAAAATTGTTTATTGCAGGTAACAATATAACCCATATATCTATTAAATTAAATGAGATGGACCCAAATTGCCGTAAAATAAACTGAAAAGGTTTTCGTACAAAATGGTTCAAAATGCACCTTCAAATCTAAAAAGAATTTGATCTTTACCAATTCCAACAAGAAGTTTCAGCAGTAAAAAAGTTATATCCCAGTCTGAAGTCACTTGGAAGAAGGCGGGGAATCTTGTCTAACTCGTTCTGCAACAAACAGATTAACTCAATTACCTAACTGTCTGAAGTGCAAAAAGTCGGCGGCAGACTGACCGTCGACGTCCGCCGGCCGTCGACCGTCGACGCGAGCCCAAGACAATTCCCGCGATCCCATGAATAATTCACGCGGCGGGAACTAGATTACGATCGAGCGCTCTCTCCGAAGTCTCCAGTCATCCTCGCGAGTTGATACAAAACTCGTTACTAGTGTTGCCCGAGTGTTCTCAATTGTTTTGGGATCTTTATTATTTGGATCTCGTGAAGATAAGTCTTTTTGTTTGGTTTCACTTTGGCTATGATACTCGTAAATTGAAATCTAAACTAATGTTTTGTTTCTTTTTTGAAAAAGTCGCCATGTGTTAAGAGTGAGAAAATATTTAACTAGGTACATAAATATCGCGATACTAGACGAAGACTGCTACACAATTATAAATTAAACACAATCAATTTTGTTGAGCCCAAAATATTGTTCGTTATATGCGGGATAAATTTAATATAACTTTTTTGTTTAGTTACCCTGAGTTAACATTTTATCGCTTTGTTAATAAGTATTCTGAATCCAATTTTGCTAACTATATTTTGTTTATTTACCAACGTGAACGTCATTTGAATGGAAAAGGACAAATTTCAAATATTTTAAACAATAATTGTTACGGGAAATATCTTTACATCTCTTTAATGGTAGGTACTAGGTATAACCTTAACCAACAATGGCCTTTTATGGTACAATGAAAAAATGCTCACGAAGCCTTTAAAAGGTTGACTTTTTTGGGACTATTCAGCTATCGTGATAATGTGACGCCGTGACAAGTATAGGTACAGTCCATGTGTCAACAAATATCGTAGAGTTAATCATAAGGGACTCGTAGTGTGTACCTTATTATTGCTCGGCGCCTCGGTTTGCTCGCCAGAACTTGCCAGTCCTGTTCAAATACTCCCTAATGAAATTCTCGAACAATCCCAAATCAAAACATGTCTGTCGAGTTGTTTATTCAGTTTTAATAGGCTTTCCAAGTTGGGGATTCAGTCTGGAGATTTTCATCATCTCAAATTTGGTTATTGTGTACCTATGGCATTGTAGTTATCAAATTTTATGGGGTAAGTACAGCAAACAAATACCTTACGACAAAAAGTTAAGGAAAATTTGGATTGACCAATCACTGAACTTTAGGCTGGCAACAAGTAGTGCAGGATCGACCAAAGTGGCGTTTTGTTGTTTCGGCGGTCAAGACTCATTTCGGTTCGCTGAGCCAGTGGAGTTAAGTTAGTAATTATAGAATTAGATAGATAGCAGTTGTATCAAGATCCATTACGGGTAATTAAGCCATTGAATAACTAAGTTTGGAAAACGAACTAATTAGAAAAGCCCATTTCTTTAATAGACCTGACTTCAATTCCAATAGTCTCTTCCTTTTATAATCCAACGATGAGGTGAATGCAAGCAATGAGTTAAAGGATTCTTAAAATTTTAATTTCCTGTGCGGGAAACCACATCTCGAGGTTTTTATGTTTCACACATTAATTTATCTTGTTCGCGTCATGTTGGTAGTCATTTTTCACAGCGCAATGTTATTATAAATTCCTAATGTAACGAGATACAGCGACCTGTTTACTGACCCAAATGCTTAATTTCATTATGGAAGTACGATTTTCATATGAGAGAATTCACGTGCCATGCCTTTTACCACAGAATAATAAGTTAACTAGTAGAATCAAATGTTTAAATAAAACGCTAAAAAATTATGACGTGACAGGTAGCAGACGAGCTGACGGATCACCTGATGGTAAGCGATGGCCACCGCCCATAGATACCAACAACCCTAGTAGAGTTTTCTATATAGGTACTTTCATGACGTAGAGTACAACTACAATATTACATGATTAAACTGCTAAACATTCAATTTCCTTGACTGTACAAGTGTACTGTCAGTTAAGTCACAAAATAATTACACACAGAATTTAGATTTTGACCTGATTTTGAATTTAGGAGAGTTCGTTGACATATTCTAGGGTTGTTGCCCGGCATGAGTACATAAGCGCGCAGCCTCTACCATAGATCTCGACAGTTTGACAATCTTATGTCATAAGTTAGGATTAATGTGGTCGAAAAGGCGTTTTTGCCCGTTAGTGCGCATGCGTGAGTACATGACATATTTTTAGCTCTTAGTGGGCAGTCAGCCTTCTGTGTCAATATGTATTTTGTGGTTAAGTTCTAGATCTAATATACCCGAGCATTGGACTGGTAATTTGTCGTTGATGATGATGAGTTGGTGACGAATGACACACTTAGTAACTATTTTGTGACAGATAACATCTTACCTAATGCCTGATGAACCATAATTAAATTGTTCCTTATTTTTTGTGTATTAATTATTCCAAGGTGGCCAATTCTGGCAGTTCCGTGGCCTTCAACTGCTCGGTGGAGGGCGGAGACGCGCGGATCCGCTGGCTGCACGACGGGGTGCCGGTGGGAGGGGGCGAGCGGTCCTGAGGATCCACGGCGTGGTGCGCGCGCACCGGGGCATGTACCAGTGCTTCGCCGAGCGGGACCTGGACAGCGCGCAGGCGGCTGCGGAGTTGAGGCTGGGAGGTAAGGTAGTCTTACTCATTCTAAGGTATCATTCATGTTTTGTCCAAGGGCATGGATGACGGCGTCGATGGCGTAGTGGCTTTGGTTTTCGCCCGAAGCGCGACAGGTGCCGGGTTCGATTCCTGGTTAAGTAAATTTAGGAAACTACATTTTCTAAATGTTCTTGGGTCTGGGTATTCTGGATTGAGGCCCTCAGTTAATTACCTGGTACTCAGAGTACAGGGGTAATCATAGTTTGAGACCAGGTTGATCGGTGTTTGTCTGGTGCATTTATTTATTTATTTGCCTTAGCAATCTGCATGCAAGTCACATCGGATATATTTTCGTCATCACTAATGAAACCACAGTAGTTTATTGTAGAACTAGAAGCCCGTCCTCACTTTGTTTCGAGACCCCAATCGCTGTTCGTATTAGTTAAAATATATCAATAGAATGCGCTGCGTGTCGAAAATATCGCGCAAGCGTTTCGCGTTTTCGTTGTCTTTAGGAGTTACCTCTTAATAAATAGTATAGAAGATGTGTCGGCGCCATAGTGCATAAATCTTGAGATGATTAAGCTACAACATTATCAAACCAGTCTAGTCTAATAGCATTCCCGTCTCAGGCTATCTCGCCCCTATCAAAACACCTCTTTCCACACAGAGACCAAAACGTGTTTAACCTACTTTGAACCTTCATTAGCTGACATAGGGGCGGAACCGTGGGTGAGGGGGACTGTACCCTGTACGTTTATGAGGCGCTCGTTAGACTCGCTTAGCTTGTCACCGCTAGGTCTCATTCCCACTATCTCACGGAAGGTAGGTCCCAATTTGCTAGGGTTGAAGTCGGTTTAGCTTCGTTATCTGGCCGCTTCGAGAGGTTTGCTGGGAAAATAAGTGGAGTGAAATCTACATAAAATAACAAGACTTCTAAACCATATATTAAAAACCTTATTATAAAGTACTACAACAAAGTTTATTTAATCTTTTCAGCATACGGTTTTTCATATATTTTAGACTGCCATATTATTTTATTAATAACCCGTAGAGTTAGGAAATATTTGACTTTGTTGACTGGCCGGATGGCGCATCCTAGCCTCATACGCTAAAGGTCGTGGATTCTATCCCCATTCTGGACAAACAAACGTTATGAACACTTATTCTGTTACGGAGTCAGGTCAGTGTATGAGATGTTGTGTGCATTATTTATTTTATTACCTAATATAGTTAAGAGGAAAAAGTTTCCAGTTTTTCTTTATAGGTATTTAGCAGTCTACCAAAGTACCTAAATACTGACAGTCCTGTGAGTGGTCAAAGGCTTGGTGAAAGCAGTGGCGGTCAATATTTTTAAGTTTATAGGTACTCGTTGGAATCTCTAGAGGTAAAACCGCAGCCTTATAAATCCTAACGGCGGCTATTTGAACCGTTCGGGGTAATATTTACTTTGTTTAAACTCCCTGTTTAGCAAGAAATTACGGGCTTAAATCACCGACTGTCCGATAAAAAGGGAGTTGAAAACAGCTCATTATGCCAACCCCGAGCCAATATCGCCGGAACAAGTGAACATTCAATATCAGTGTCTGCGAGCGGCCGGGATTACCGGCAGGGCGCCTCATTAGCCGCCGCCGGCCGACGGGTAATCCCCGAACTTGCGCCTACGCCTTTTGTACGGAAAAAGCGAAAGGTTGGATGTGATTTGCATTTTAGCGGTTCTGTAGAATATTTTGCGGAGCAGAAAAAACAATTAGTTCTTACACTCGGCTGCGAAAACGGTCTTAAATTTTGAATGAAGACTGCAAGATTGATGTTTTAAAGAATTAATAATTTATAATAAGAGTAGTATATGCCCATTTTAGATGATTGTTTGAATACAACATGTGTTTAATTTTACTCTTTCTTTGTAGTTTTTTTTAACGCGGCTTGACGCATGTATTCTGTGAAGCTATGGTATTCACTCTTGTAGACCCGACCCATTCATGTCAAAGTGTGGCTCTCCTAATCCTTCGTGTACATTTCTACTCGTACCATATTAAATTGTTGTTTCCAAAATGTGCAACGTTTTTTACATCTTATACTTACTTTTCTTATCTACAAGTACCTATCTTACTTATGACATCAAGGCAATCCTTTTTGGCCTACCCGTTCTAGGACCCAGCGGTGACGTCAATTCCAGACCCTTTTATTTTAACTACGCAAATATAACAACTAACTTTATTAAGTAAATGAATAAATGTAACATGGCACAAGTTAAAGTCGGAAATTTAATTTCCAATTTGAAAATACCTTTCCGATCTTTTTTCATTTCCAACAACGAGAAATTCCCTAGTGCTTCTGGAACTGTTAGGTACGTATTCCAACAAAAAGTGATGACTCCGCGGATCGCTAAAAGAGTGGTAATAGAAAGAGCTCATTTGAATATTTGAGACGGTGCACCTTTCGGCTTATTGCTTCCGCTTCCTGCGCGCTTACCGGCTCTGGCCGGACTAAATGTTGTGAGGCTCTCATTTGTTCTGTAGGCTTTGTTAACTGTTAGCTTATTTGTGCTTTTGGCCTTGGGTGATTGTTAAAATACACGGAACGACTATAATCAGAAGACACTTTTGTGACATTGACAGGCAAAGGGGCGTTGTGCAATTTTTATTTCATGAGGAAATGTCAAAAACTCTCTTGTCCTTATGCCACTTGTAAAGGAAACAACATTAATTCTAACGTTTTCCACGTGTCGAGTAACCATAGGGTAACTTAACTACTTATAAGTTATATTGATGACTAGATAGGACATCAAATATATTTCTATAAGTTTTATTAATTCCAGATTCTTAGTTACCTACCTGCAAACCTAATTTTACCTATCACTAACGCGATTTATCACCATCATTAGCTGAATGTTGTATTCTACAATGACCTTCTCTCATTTACTTCAAGAGTGATCGGTGGCAGAGACAGTAGGTACTAAGTAGCTTAACCACTTGTGCTAGAGACATCAGATAACAGAGCTCAAACACTGAACAAGCATAATGTTCATCACAATCATGTTAGTCCTGGGTTCAGATCGAACACACGGCTTTTGGCGTATGAAGCAGAGTCATTGCTGTCCAAAAAAAGTATAATTTTAAATGAGGTTTGACGAAATTCGACGAAATTTTATAAGCATAATGCTGAATCTTATTATTTTATGCTCTTATATCGTTCTACATAGGTCATCTGGTGGTTCAAATGACCCATAATTTTTCACACGGCCAGTAGTCTAAATAAGAACTAATGGCCACACTTATAGTTAAAAATATAACGTCTAGCTGGTTTTGTGAGCATTCAATGTTTCACGGGCAAGTCCATTTTTAAAGTATAACATTTAAAAAAGATAATTATATCATTGAACTACCCGTACATTTTCCACCAACTTTTATTATAACCATTTACTTAAACGAAACATTTGATATAGCCACCAAACAAATTTATAGACGCGCATACAGAAGTTTGAGTTTGACGTCACAATTCAATAGCCATTTTGTAAAGAACGTTTTCGGGCTTGCCCAAAATGGCTCTTAACGTTGTATATCTCAGGTACTTCAAATGAGAATCAAGTGATTCTTTCAACGATGTTTCTTAAATTGAGGCGTATTTTGATTAAACATATAAAAATAATTTAGTCAAATATCCAATTATTTTGAAGAATCCATAAGGGGATCCTATGAAAGGGGCGTTATTATCTACTGAGCTCCAT